>JAODAL010028046.1:0-53962 GCA_025379985.1 Phyllomedusa bahiana | reverse complement strand
GGGTGAAATAATAGGTCCCCAAAAAAAACCTTTTATTATCCGCATACTTTCCAACAGGTTTTTTTTTTTCCATTTTTGGCCCAGTAAGTTTTGTTGATAAAAGCTATTTTTGCAGTTAAATTTGAAAACAGCAATTTTGAAATCCCCAAAGGTAAATTTGGATAGGTGCCAAAAAATTTTTATTATCCGATACATTTTTAACGGGTTTTTTTTTTTTTTTCACTTTTGGCAGCCCAAGTTTTGGGTTGATAGAGCTATTTTTGCTTTTAAATTTGAATACAGCTTTTTTGTGGGCCCCAACAGGTAAAATTGATAGGTGAAAAAAATTTCCGTTTTTTAATCCTTTTTACTTTCAACAGGTTTTTTTTTCATTTTGGTCAGTAAAGCTTTGTTGAAACCTATTTGCATTTAAAATTTAAATTTACAGCAAATTTTGTAGCCCAACCCCCAAGGTAATTTGATGGTTTGCCAAAAATACCTTTTTTAATTATCCTTTATACATTTCAGACGGGGTTTTTTTTTCACTTTTGGTTTTAAGTTTTTTTAAAAGAGGTTTTTTGCATTAAAATTTTGAATAAGCTTTTTTTGTAGCCCCACAGGTAAAAATTGTTTGGGTCCCAAAAAAATTCCCGTTTTTTTAACCCGTAACTTTTCCCAGAAAAGGTGTCTTTTTCATTTTTTGGTCAGTCAACTTTGTTGATAGAGGAAACCAGCACTAAAATTTTCAACCCGAAAATTTTTTTTGTTTTGGGAGGTTTTGAGAATAGCTGTGTTTTCCCGCCCTTTTAATAAGAGACTTTCCAAAACTTTTCCCAAAACCCTTCTAAAATTTTTTATCTTTCGAACATGGGGGAAATTCGGGTGGAAGCGAGAAAAAGGGGGGGTGGAAAAGGGAAGGTAGGGGTAAAGGGAAAGGGTGCTCCTTCCAGGGGCTGGCGCCCAACACGCAGGGCCAGGGATCTTTCTTTTGCGGACCGTGGGGCCTTCATCGCGGGGCCCCGGGGCCCCTGGGGTTTCTCAGTAACGAACAGCTTTCCCCAAACTTTTCTTCAGTGGTTAATGAACTCATCCACCCATTCTTACCCCTCTTTCCTCCCAGTCAAAAAAATGTCATCATCAGCTTTATCAGCATCCTCCAACAGGGAAGCGAAGGCACCCAAAATTTTTCAACTCGTGTATCCCCCACTGGGGATAATCCCTTTTTGAAGACCTTTGATGACAAAATGCGGTTTGGGGTCAGAAGGCTGAAAAAAGGGTTTCCAAGAGGCCAAAGGGGAAAGGTTTTTTTCTCTGCCTGACGCCCAAAAACTAAATGCCATCAGGGGGGAAAGAAGGAAGGGGTAAATTTCGGAAAAAAATCCCGGGCGGCCCGGCAACCCCTTTTGCGGGCCCCCTTGCTTGTACCCCGGGCAGCTTCTGGATGCAAAAAAGAAACCGGGAAACGCCCAAAAAAGGTCCCCTGTGTTATAATTTTGGTTTGGATGACGCCCATTGGGATCCATCGGGGTTTTTTTCCCAAAAATTTGCTTGGGGAGCCTTCATCCCCAGACGGGGAGGAAGACGATGGGTAGTGCCAAAATACGGGTTCCCGCCTCAAAAAGGGAGAGGGGGGGGCGCAAAAAAGCCCCCCTGATTAAGGTTTCCCCCAAAGCCAGGGCCCAGGGGAAACCCCCGCCCCTTTGGGCCTTTCGCCGTCAAAAAGGTCCAGGACCTTTTTCCAAGTGGGCCTTTTTTGAAAAACCTTGATTCACCCAGCGGTCATTCCCCTTTGCCGTAAAGGAAATAAGAAGAGGCAAGAATCTTAGGTTTTTTAACCACCACCAACAGGGTTAATTCACATGCAGCGAAGGGCATGAGTTGAAATGGAGGCAAACTTGGGCCAAAAAAAGGCCAACCGCCCCGGGCCTCCAACCACTGTCACACCCTCTGTCTCCGCCTTCTCCTCACAGTATGGGACAGGGTAGCCTGGTCTGTAGCCACAGTCACCCTGGCCACCGGGTAGTTTTTAGTGTCCCCATGGATACATTGTACTCCAACCCTCTTGCCGGGGCCCAGTACATGTGGGAGTGTGGCCCTTAACAGGGTCACCAAACTCCTGGAGTCCAGAAGTCCACACACTGCTACCCCATTTACCGTTACCTGGCAGACCTAGGGACCCTTGCCAGGGTGAGGTACGACACTGTAGGAAGGGTAGGCAAACCAGGAACAGCGGCGGCCTGCGTTGCGGTCCATGGGCTCCGAGGACAGGGGGCAGTGTTCTGCTATATGCCCCGGACCGAGACACCTCCAGCATATCACGGGGTGAAGATTCCTCACTGGACCAGGCTGGGGATCTGCTGGGACTCAGACTCACCCCTCTGGCAATGGTTTGGGCCACTTCTTGGAGCGCCCAGTAACCGACCTGCCGGCCGCTGGTCTTTCATAGGAGATATCTACTTCTTGGTACCTCTCCACCAGGCTCACCAGGTCATCCGCACACTGGGGATCTCCCTGAGCACACTATTCTGGAATATGATACTATTGTAGAATAGTGTACAAGTGTTGGCACTCCTGGTGGTCAAGTACCCTAGAGGGACTAAAATGACAATGAAATGAAAAATTTAAAAGTTACAAAAAGTATTAAAAGTTTAAAACAATCACTCTTCCCCCATTTTACAAGTAAAAAAGATAAACAATAAAAAACATTGGTATTACCGCGTTTGTAAAAGTCCAATCTGTTACTAAATAACCTTATATATCCTTCATGGTGAATATCATGTTTGTGGGTCACTTTCCTCACCAAAAAGTGAAATAAAAAGTGATTAAAAAAATATAACAAACTGCATGAGTCACTGTAAAAATTGGTGCATCTTTACACAGTAAAGGCTAAGTTTTCACAGTCTAAGTTTTAGACAGAGATAGTAAATCTGACCCACTATGCACTGTGCTCTGACAGGCAAGGGGTTGTGTGAGACAAGAAGACAAGACAAGAAGTGATTTTTTTGTATATTTTGTTACATACAACACCTCCAAAGACTTCTGGCTCTCACTGAGCTGTTAAATGTTGAAAATGCTGCCTATCATCCTGCCTTGGGACCTCTTCAGAGGAGGGAGGATGACTCAGGACAGTGATAATACAGCCCTCAGTCTCCAGAGATATCCCTCAAGCTAGGTTCACACAGCTAAATTGCGGGACATAATTACGCTCCGCAACTATGCCCTGTGGCCGGGGGCGGAGCGGGAGCGGGGGGCTGGCACCTCGCCGGCCCATAGACTTGCATTACCAGCGGCGCTTATACGCCGCTGGTAATTCAGATGTCAATTATCTCCCCCCTCAGCGTATTTGCCGAGCAGGGAGAGGAGATGTAATCTATGAGAACTGTGGATTACCGTAATGACTGGGACGTTTTCAGCCTGTAATTTGCGCACTCCGGCGCGTAATTACGGACTGATATATGTCCAGTTTTAAGCCGTGTGAACATGGCCTTACACCCCAAGTCTCTCAGGCTGACTACAGCACATATGCTCAGTTATGCCAGTCATCCTAACCAGGAAGTAATTCAGAGTCTGTCCTACTGCTGAACTCTGCATTCCAGGACAGGTTTCTGCAGAGGAATGAGCTAGATCGCCATTTTCTTCTGCTATAATGATTATCCCATAGACAACATGAACAGACTTAAAGGTATTTAGGCATTTTTTTCATTATAACATGTAGTATATTTATTTTTCTTCTTTTCCCAGAGAACTCCTTTAAGTAGTGGTGACATATATGTTGAACAGAAAAAGACACCACAGCAGTGGCACAAACAACACATCTTCATGTACTGTAAAGGGCATGTATAAGTACTTGTTGAAGATCTTCAGAGAGATGTAGTAGACTTTAGCTAGACCATGGTATAACAACTTTTCATGTTCTCTGCTTTTATCTCAAATCAGAGCCATTGAAAAGCTCTGAAGAATTGAAATAACATTCTATGTCATGATATTATGGTGCATTACCTATCATATTTAGTTTTACTACATATGTACCAATAAATTATTACAATATTATTGACCGATTATACATACCCTCTGAAGTTCCTGATTCTTTTCTTCAAGCTGTGTTTCTAGATGCCTCATTCTTTCCTCAATATTCCCGTGTCTTTCTTCTGCCTATGAAAAAAACACAAGGAGCTGATCTGAAATTTGTGCACTCAGGTAGACGATGTGTTCCTAGGTAGGGTACAAGACAAAAGCAAGCTACTACTAACTGCAAATTTACTCTATTAAAAGAAATAGTATAAAAGCAGGCAGCTGGACAGCATTGCTTGAAATGTGTCAGCTAGTAGAGGCCTGCTACATCCAAGCACTAGCAGAACTTGGGGTTTATTTATGAGCAATGAAGTCAGCCAAATGTAACATGCAGCCTGCATGGTTTGAACACAAACCTCACATAGTAAATCATAAGCCCCTAAAGCACTAAACTGCAGGATGGTTGATTATCAATAATTAAAGCATAAAAGAAGACAAAGAAAGGATTAAATGAAAACAAAATCAGATGAATTCTATTCAGCAATAGAAAGTAAAGTCCTGTAGGACTAACTTCCTACGTATGGAGATCATTTCTTGTAGCTTAGCTTCCATAACATACTGATAATCATCAGATGCGGTAGAAGAAGTTGGATCAGACTACCAAGTCAAGGAAAAGGAGAGGGACAAAGTTGATAAAACCGGAATAAAAGGCCACAAAAGACTAAAGAAAAAGGCACAAAATGCTTGAAACAAAAATATGTAACAATGTAAATTTTAGCAATAACATAATGAAAAAAAAATAAGCAAAGTAAAGAAATCTCAGGCTAAAATAATGAAATGATACATATTTTGGGTGTACCCATTGGTTCTTATAGTGTTAAAAATCAATTTCTTGTGCAAAACCAATATCCTTTGTTTACACCTTGTTTACACCTTGTTCACACGCCTCATTGTTACTGGTTATAATAGAGCCATTATTTTGAGTGTAAATTCTTGTGGGCCTGTAATGCTTTTCTTTTGTTTCTTTGTTGGCTCATTAGTTTTGTGTATTTGTCATGTTACTTGTGCATTATTTCCCCAGTTGCAAAGTGATGCAGCATATGTTGGCACTATTTCTGTAGATATTAATTTTATGACAGCTGTGCTGGACTTGTTTTCTAACAGCACTACACTGACTTTAATAACATTTCTTACTTGCCATTAAAGATGCAAAAACTGATGGAAATCTAGCAGAATCCTATGAACACAAATGGTAAAAGGTTTTTGTATTTTTTTTTTTGTTAACAGCAAAGATTGTACATTACTAGGATGTAATGACTTCGTTTACTGTGAATAAAAGGTTCTTTGAACATACAGTGACCATGTTCACATCTGGAAAATGTGGTGAAAGTTTAGTGAGAAATGCTTAACATACTTGTTAGAGCACTTGGTACAGTTTTTTTTCGATCTAAGGAAAAAAAAACAAAAGCTTTACTGGGTATTCTAATCATAGACATTTAGGTTATATTGTCAAGGTATGCCATAACTGGTTGACAGATGCGAGTCCCTCTTCTTAAAGATGATGGTACCCATATCCCCTGCCCTTGTTTGTGTCACGGCTGCACAGAAAAGAGTTGGGTCTATGTATGTGTTGCTCTTGACGTTCCTTTTAGTAGGATTTCCAAGTAGAAGTAAGTGTGCTTAACTGTGCTAGATACTCCTATTGAAAAAAAAGTAGAAAGCTGCATATGTGCCATGTCTCTGTTCCGTGTAGCTGCAACACAAGTGAAGACACAGGTTAATAGGACCACTGGTCTCTACATAAGTGTGGGCCCCAGCAGTGACCTGTACCTGTCCAAACATTTAAGACATATCCTGTCGATGTGCCATGAATGTCTGAAATGGGAATAGCACTTTACCGGTTTCACCACAAATAGCATGACTGTCTACTAGTTTACTGTCAGAAATAAATCAATTAACAGATATACAATGTCCCCATTAAAAGCCTAGGGAGTCATTTTCACATGTATGATTAGTAAACTTATAGTCTATGTAGTGATATTAGACATGTGTAGAATGAACTATTGATTACATTACAAAGGAGTACAGCTTTACATAAATGGTGAATTTTCTGTAAAAAAAAAAAAAGGAATTTATTTTACGGTGAAATAGTATCTTTGTAGCATCGTTTCTAGATTTATGCATGTGACATAAAAATTATAATTTTCCATTGCTATTATTAATTCAGAATAGTATCTACACTGTCTAAGGTCCCAGCTTCCTCTGTGGAGTCTCAGGGGCGTTGGATTCAAGAGTCTTCAATTGCAGTTAGAAGTCCACAATAAATACTTTTATTAATTAAAAAGGACAGTGCGTTTCATGCTGCACAGCAATTTATCAGGTCCATGAAGTGCTGTTTAGCATGAAACGCATTGTCATTTTTAAAGTTTTTATTAGGGACTTCTAACTGCGATTGATGACTGTTGCATTCAGAGACTTCACATATTGATGTTTGGCAGTGGAAGTTGATGTCCTGAGATTCTAGACAGACTAGATAATAAAAATCCTTCCTGCAGTGCAGCGATGGATAAGTGTTTGGTGGATCGGCTGCAGGATTCACATATGTTATAGAGTTGTGTTTAAATTAGCACAACTTATAAAGGTGAGCACAGTACCATTGACAGAACTGTTTTTGTGTTAGTTGGTCTAAAATATTGCACAAGCAGAGCATCTTAGTTCTTTGTTCACCTTGTTTACCTACATATCCATTTAAAATAATTGTTCCAAGTGGGACTCACATTCTGATTTCTCAGCTTCATACTACTTCAGGTACAGATCTGTGAAATCTGTGGTGCATTCTTTCAGCATTCTCTCTTTTCTGTGCAATAATTATCATAGTTGTTCTAAAAGTTTTAAGAAAATTTTCTATGCTATAATAAAAACTAATATGAGGCAGCACAGATGGCATGCATTGGAATTTTCAAGTAGACACTCTAATATGGCTCCAAAAAGGTTCACTTATAGCTTCCTACTTTTCGTTTGGAGTCTCTACAGCATGCTAGCTTATATGGATTTGTTTACCAGTCTCATCTGATATGTGGGTGAACTGAGTGATAATGGATAGGTTGCCTTGAAGGGTGGAGAACTTGGCTTATTCCACAGACTTAGCAATTACATCTTTATGGTGCGTCCATACAGCAGGATAAAATACCGTCCGGATTCTGATTAAAGAATTCGGCCGGTATTTTAACATCTTGTATGTGGTTTTGAGGGACGGTTCTGTCTGTGGTTTGCAGATTTTCCCATCCCCCTCAACCACTGACATGTTCATGTACCGCCTGAAAACCAGGTGGAAGAATGAACATGTTCTATGCTTTTAGGAATGCCAGTGGTAAAAAAAACTGTCTTGCAGAAAATCCAGTCAGTATGGACTGCTGCACGGATTTTCTATTTAAATCAATGGAAAAGGTTGACAGTTGGTTTACAGTTTTTAATCCGAAAACCCTCTGTTAATCTGACTGAGAAACCTGCCGTGGGGACAAGCCCTTATAAACATAGTTTGGGAAGCAGAACTATGACATTTGAAGGCTTACTGCCTCCATGAACTGTTGTTTTGTGACTTTGTACCTCAGTCCAGAATTAAAGAAGTCTCAATATTCTTATTTTTAATAGATATGATAAAATACTTACAATATAATACTTAAATAATTAGAGGTAGGTTTCTGGCTTAATACTCAGTATTAAGCCAGAAACATCATATTTCTGCCCAGTTCAATCAACGTGACATTAAAATGCCTACAAGTGGAAATAGCATCTGTCTGTAGAGATACTTTATTCAATATGATTTTATGTCACACAGGCTTTGCAATCTGGACAATATATTATGTTCCTCAGGAGACCCTACTCAGTAACATCCATTTGCTCTCAAAGGGCAAACAAACAGAAGTCGTCCTTAGTGAACATCTTTAATGAATATATTAATAAGATACAGAAACCATATTAGCAGAAGACAGTGGGGAAGATCACTAAATTACAAAATGTTCTTGAGTTCTGGCACACATTGCCCCAAACAAGTAGATTGCATAACAAGTGCCACATTTTTATTTAGTTTAAAGGGGTTTTGCCACGAAGTAAAATTGACGTGGGAAGCTTACAAACAAAATAACAAACATTTTCACCATTCATTATTATTAAAAAAGCTGCACCATTTTTGTTTTAGCTGCTCCTTTAGTGATCCATAGTTTACAGCTCGTCTCCAGGGGATACGACCAGGGCTGAGAGCCTCCCAGTCCTGGTCGCACATGCTCAGACATCACTTCTCCTCTCAGGCAGCTACTGAGTGTTCAAATCCCAAGTGCTATCATTCTACTCCCATCCTCTGTTCTTCTTAGTAATTAGTCAAACAGTGCAAATAAATAAAAAGAAACCTCAATAAGGTTTGTGCATTGATGAAAAAAAAAACACACAGGTTTGGTTCCTGCAGGGATCTGAACCTAGGACCCTTGTGCTGTGAAGCAAAAGCACTACCTCTCAGCTACTCACAGCTTTATTCATAAACAGATATTTCTTTGACTTTCAAAGGAAAGGCCTGGTGATGTCATCCTGCTGGGTCACAGGATATGCAATTCAAACAAATCAAACATACCCCCTTCTGAGTACACAGAGCTGGAGCTGGATGCAGGAGATATGAAATGAGATTGTGGCAAAACCCCTTTAACACTTTTTGCACCTACTTCAAAAATATTTTAAAAAGTGTCTAGAAAAAGGGCGTATCAAAGAGAGCTCTCTTTTAAATGCGATAAATTCCTTCAGTCTGCCTTATTTTTCTGTAATACTGTAAAATCTCCCTCCATGCTTACATTACAAATATTACAGATATGCACCAGTTTGTTAGTTAAACACACTAGCTAATGTTAAAAGAAGTTGTCACATGCTCAAAAAAACATAAAAATCCCCTCTAGTTCAGTCCTTTGACTTTCTTCATTGCCCCCACTTAAAAGCATTTCTGATCCATTACTGTATTATTCCAATTTATTCCCTAATCAGAGGCTTAAAGTCCTGTTATGATCCAATGACAAGTTGCTGGGCCCTTGTCTACTTTGTCTTTTCCTTTAGCTTTCCTTTATGCTCCCGAATTTGGACTACTACTCTTTAGCTTTGTTTGAACCTAGGACATGTTTGTTTGTTTTCTCTCTTCATATCTGCTTTGTAGGAGTTGTGAAAACTTTAATAAAAAAAAAAAAACAACAACTAACAAATAGCACCTAATTGTCTATAATGACAAGAAAAGCACTCATCTGTTTAATTCATCACCATCATTGTTGAAGCTCTAGTGGTCCCTTTTTATATCTGACTGGCACTTGTTTGCTGCAGCCAATCAATGGCTTCAGTAGTCTAGTGCTGTTCTATTGGCATCACTTCTCATGTGCATATCCTAAGTGATGATGTCACTGGAACGGCAAGTTTTTACTGGGGTCACCAATTAATTGCAACAGTCGTCCGCAGAGAGGAATTAAATAAACGCGGGAACAACCACCGGAGCTTAAGAGCTGGATTGGCAGTGTATTATAGAGGTGAATACATTTTTTAATTTTATACAGTTGGAGGTTATTTTAGGGGAGTTGGTCAACCCCTTTAAGATCAAGCTTCATTTACTTACAGATGCACACATCAGCAGACACCATAAGCAGACTGCTGGAGTCTGCTGAAGTGTGCTTATGGTGTCTGCTACTAACTGTGACCCAAAAGGATTAGAAATGTTGCTGTTTCGGTGGTATAACATTTAACAATAAAACCTGTTACTTGTGATTTTTACCATGTTTATTTATGTTAATCCAGAAACAAATGAAATAGTTCCTCTATTTTGTCGTAGAATTTAGCTTGATGGAGATATCACGTCTTTCTGTGTTATCTGTTCATAGATCAACAGACAAAGCCATTGAAATACATTTAAAAACGTAAAATGGGTTGTCCAGTTCCTAAAAAAAAAATACTAAGGACAGTATGTATGACACGCCAATTCTCAATCGCTTTGGAGAAGTGTAGAATGCGATAGTATGGGCGACATGTATGAAAGGGTTTTTCACCCCTTTTCTGGGGTACAATGCACCTAACTGAGCCGGCTACGATGTCTAATGCACCATTATGAATGTGTTAGACGCATTGTTCGTAAGACTCGACACTTTCTAATGCGCCTAATATGAAGGGGTTTTCTGGGCAGTTATGGAGGTGTGTCGCATGACATTAGTATTATTAGACACATATATGAATGTGGTTTGGCAAAACTAGGCGCATTACTGCTCCGATAGGCAGACCTATCTCAGTGTGGTCTGCCTGAGCCTGAGGAGTCGAAGTGGAGCTAGATTTGCTGTAAGGGGCAAAAATGTCCAATATTTCTCAACTTATATCAGTACATTAATAAAAAGTAATGTATTATAATTATCAAACTGTATTAAATGTAATTATTTAAATTTAATGAAAAATGTGATCATATAAAATGAATATAAAATATATAATATCCCCAAAAAATAGAAATATCTCCTATAAAGTGTATTTAAAACTAATAGAATCTAAAAAAAAGTTACAATAAAAAACCCATTGATTATGTTGTTCAGATTTTTATATTTAAAATTTTTACTACATTAAATTTGAATTTTTTTTTTGCTGCTCTCACCCTTTATTCTACATACAGCAAGAGCCAGCACAGCACAGGTCTTGCTGGGACCTGTGGTCCTCCAAATACAATCAGTACCATAGTTTCTATTCACTGACATGCTATTCTAATGACTTCTCTTATTCCCAGCCTGTCTATAACCTTAATACATGTTAGGCGCATTACTTATGCGCCTAAGTTCCGTAATGTGCCTAACACATAGGCGAGGCGCGTCGAACTTTACACACCATTTATGAACGCACAAAAACCACTTTCATACATCAGGCGCATTATACACTGAAAATAAGACTCGGCTATTCACTTCGACATGCCTTCCTTCATACATGTCGCCCTATGTATGAACCTGTCGTACTGTGGTTCATGCATTTTGCCCATCGTAGGTGTAGTGTAGGGTAATGTTGTGCATAAACCAAGATCATTACAGAATAGCATGTCAGTGAATAGAAACCATCATAGTAGTGATCTTGCTTGCCGCACAACAAGTCTCAGAGACTTGTCGTGTGCCAGCTATTACTGTATGTAGAATAAATGCTGAGAGCAGGAAAAAAACTAATTCCACACTAATCAACATGTGATTAAACTTTTGTTTCATTATTGTTATAAAACGGAAAATATAAAAATCAGGACTAAATTTTATTATTAACATACTTAATTTTTCTGTAGAAAATCAACTCAATGAATTGCACTAGTCTCTATAGAGAAGAGAAGTAACCGTTAGAATACAAATGAAACAGTTCTTAAATATGATTGACAGTAATAGCTACTTATCTCTTGTAACATTCTAACCACAAGATTAATATTGAATCTTCTGTAGCGGGGAAAGCAATGTGATACAGTAGAAAGAGAAATAGTTAAAAGTATGATTGACATTTATAAGCTTCTGTTCTTTTCTATATAGATTAAAGCAGTTCATTCAGTTGATTTTCTACTGAAAAATAAATTATGTTAATAATAAAATTTAATTCAGATTTTAATATTTTTCTTTTTTTCTAGTTAGAATCTTACAAAATCCTTATTTTATGCTGTGTAACGCTTCACATGCGTTCGGACGCCATCTTGGACCATCCTGGGGTTCCTTAGCTCCTGGATCGCTGCTTTGGTAAACGGAATTGTAGGCTGACACAGGATTCTCTTTAAGTCTGGTCTCAGCCAGCTTTATTTTTCAACACAGGAAAACATATATAGCATACAAAAATAAAACCTAGGCTGTCTAGCCACTAACTACACAAACCATTAGAGACCCTCTCTAATCTCTGACCTGGACCTACCGTCCAGCACAGTACAGTACATTTGACATATACTTCAGACTTTCCTCAAGCCTGGGGGATAAGAGCCCTCTCCTCAGCTCCTCCACTCTCAGGTAGGAAGCCACACGCCCCGAATACCTGGAGAGACAGGCTATTAATAGGTCTCCAGGGATGTTCCAAAACACCTTCTTGGAACGTGGGGACGGCAACCCACCCAACGCTATTGCCGTCCCGGGAAAGGCAACCAATCACTAGCCGCATTGCAGCCATGCTAGCTACCTGTGTCAGCAACCTATGGTTACCGATGCCAAATAGATGCCTTCCCCCACCAAAGCCAGGTTTTTGGTGGCACGTCTGCAGTGGGTATACTGCTGTATTCCACCTAGTGGCAGGAACATGCGACTGCCTGCAGTCACTCTGCCACAGCTGTTATATTGTATGTTAATTTTCGTTCATCAAAATGTAGGTCACTGGGTCAGTAGGTCAGGATTTGTGAGGACATTTTTTCGTTCCAATTTTTTTGTTTTGCTAAATTAAAACTTTTAAAATCACAAGTTGATCAGGGTGGAATTTTTTTTCCTTTTCTCAGCCTTTAATCTACATACAGCAATAGCCGGCACATGACAGGTCTCTGAGACTTGTTGTGTGCCAAGCAAGACCACTACTATGATAGTTTCTATTTACGGACATAATATTCTAACAGCTTCTTTTTTATTCGTAACCCGCTGTGATGTGTTTGTAATCACTGATAAAACTAGGCTAACTAGTAAATACCATTTCAGAACGGGATTTATGGTACATGCTGTATTTTTTTAATAATTTTAGATTTTTATATGATAGAACTTAATATTAATTTTATATGAGATAATTTTAGATTTTTGGGATATTACATAATTTTAGATAAATTTTATGTTAATTTGATATTTGTTTATATTATTTAATTGCATATAGTTTAATAATTAGCATAAGTTAGTTTTTATTACTTTAGTGGTATTAGTTAAGAAACTATTGATAATTTTGGCCCTATCGGCAACTCTAGTTTGCCTGCGACAACTTTGGCCTCAGTCAGACCACTAACTTGGTCTGGCTAGTGCCGACAGTGTTGCGCCTACTTTTGATGCTACACATTCATAAATGTGTCTAATCGTATTAATTTGGTGTGACACTCTCCTGTAGAATTGGCGCATTCAAAAGTGGCTGTCACAGCTTGTACCAAAGTTTGGTGCACAACCGTTCATACATCTACTGAACAGGGCTACGCCAGTATTTTTGGCCCAAGGCAGGCAAGAAAACTGGTTGCCCCATTAAAAAAAAAAAAAAAAAAAAAACTATGCTCCCCTACCTCCTCTCATATGTTCCAGTGCTGGGTCTGTCCGGTTTTATGCTTACGTTCCTCTTCTTACTAATGTAGAAGTGGCACTTGCATCCTCTGACTGACTGCATCAGTTACGTGCCTCTGTATACTTCAACACTCAGCCGCTCATTTCTGAGCGATGATGTAAGGTAGTGGCACACGTGACTGCTGCAGCCAATCAGTGGCTACAGCAGCAATGTTCTTGTTTGAAAGAAGGATGTAAGCAGAAAACCAGAGAGACCTAGCACTAGAACAATGAAGAGGAGGAACATTAGTATACAGTTTTTTTATTTTTAATGGGGCACTGGGAACTGAGCATTTTTTTTTTTTTTTAGGAACCGGACAACTCCTTTAAGATAACTTTCTGTGCCGTGAAATCATAGCACATTATTTGTCAAGTTAATAGTTTCTGCATCTGAAGTTCTGTCAAAATTTTTACATACATAATACATAAAAAGTCAAAAAACAAAGAGATGAAACATCTCATGAACAAACTAAATAAAAACTAGTAAATAATCTTTAAAAAAAAAAGCTTAAAGTTTAATGCATCTCACAATCTGTAAAATGTGTGACTGATATCTTGATGACTTAATATTCACCCTCTTGAAATCTACCATCTCGAAATTTGTAGTTATTACAATGGAAAGAAGACTAGCAAGTCTTTTTTCATCAGAACTCCCCATGGTTTCAGTACCTTAGTAAGGGCTGCTATTCTTTGGGCCAGCTCTGCTTCCACTTCCGGCAATGTTTCTGCTTTTCTCATAGTTTGCTGTAGCTTCTGTTCAGCCAATTCTAAACGTTCTTGCAGTTGCCTGTTTTTCTCTTCCATCTAAACTTCATAAAGAGTAAAATTCTTATTTTAAAAATAAATCATAAGCAATAAAAATGTTACATTCTTAGAAAGTTGCATAAATTTTACCAAACAACCTTTTTATCATATATGTAGAGAGTTGTAACAAATTGAGTTACTTTGTTAATTAATTGAATTACATTTCTTCCAATCTTCCTCAGTTACAATATGTATTACAGTCCAGAGCTGAATTTAAAGTTCTGCTGGTTTAAGTGGAAAGTGAGTAACAAACTTACTGACTCATATACCAAACAAATTAGCTATTATTATGCAGTGGAATAGTGATCTAATTTACATCAATGTACAGTGTCTGGTATAAATATTTCCCACAAAGTGTATTACTAGCTCAAAGCCTGAGAAATATTTACCCAGAAAATTGCTGGTAGATTTTAGCTCTGAAGCCAGCACAACTACAGTCCCTGACAGAAGTTCTGTCGCTTATTCATGTTGTCGTAACCAAAGCTTATAACCTGACTTAAAATTCATCCATTAGTTTTAGGAATGACTCATATGAAAGCTGAAACCCTCCCAAATGAGGGTTTGTTAACGAAAATAAATTTGCTTCACTGTTGAAATATTGATCATTTAAGGGACACAGAAAGGTCAGATTTTGGCAAGACAAAAGTTTTGTCGCCCACAGAAAGTAATGTGAAAATCTAACAAATAATTCACTTCAAATACAAAGATATGTTTCATAACATTGGTGAATGAATTTGTGATGCTATTAGAGCCATATGTAATATTTTGTGTGACTTCCATGAGCTTGAAGGACTGCATCCATGCGTTTCGACACTGATTCATACAATTTATTGATGAAGACATCAGGAATAGCAAAGAATACAATCTTACATGCCTCCCAGAGTTCGTCAAGATTCTTTGGTTTTGTCTTCCAGGCTTCCTTTTTTATTCTACCCCAAACACGCTCAATGATGTTCATGTCTGGTGATCTATGAGATGGAGCACCATCCTGCTGCAGAATATGACCCCTTTTATGACAGGGAATGTAAGAAGTAGCTAATACTTCTTGATATTTTAGGCTATTGATATTGCCTTCCACCATGCAAAGGTTTCGCACACCCCCATACTTAATGTAACCACAGACCATGATCTTTCCACCACCAAACTTAACTGTTTTCTGGGTGTATTTTGGATCCATACAGGCTCCAGTAGGTGTAGGTGTAGGCCTGTGGTGTAATTCAACTGAAGATTCATCTGGGAAATCCACCTTCTCCCACTTTTCCAGCGTCCATCTGTTTAGCAGGCTGTGGGCCTTGGCAAATGCCACACGTTTTTTTAATTGCCTTTTGTTAAGTGCTTGCTTCTGGGCGCTGATTCGACCATGGAGGCCATTTCGAGACAGAATCCTACAAACTGTTCTAGTTGACACAGGGACTTGAGGTGACCAGGCCTGTTGGAGCTGTGCTGAAGTGGAAGAGGGGCTGGCTTTTGATTTTCGAACCAACAAACGTTCCTGCTGAGCAGTTGTCTTGCGGCGTCTGCCGGACCTGGACTTGTCAAAAACATCTCCAGTCTCTTCAAATCTTTTTTTAATTCTTTGTACTTGACGCTGAGACACATTAATGGTGCCAGCCACCTCTGCAGTGGATCTGGTGTTCAGCCTCATGATAATCAAGGCTTTGGTCGCAGGGTGAATTTTTGGCATGTTGTCAGAGGTCAAGTTGCAGTTCAAGTGAAGCTCTGGGGTGCTGGAGTTCTTTTTATACACACCCACTAATTAACCGATCAATTAGTGAGCACAGGTGAGGCTGTAAACTAGGATTGGGTGCATTATATGACAAGGCGACAAAACTTTTGTCTTGCCAAAATCTGACCTTTCTGTGTTCCTTAAATGATCAATATTTCAGCAGTGAAGCAAATTTATTTTCGTTAACAAAATCTCATTTGGAGGAGTTTCAGCTTGCATATAAGTAATTCCTAAAACCAATGGATGAATTTTAAGTCAGGTTATAACTTTTGGTTTCCACAACATGGATAAGCGACAGAACTTCTGTCAGGGACTGTATGTATGCAGTACTAGGATAAAATGCAGGCTTTACCTCCAGATCAACAAGAATTAACTAATGCAGTGCATCTAGATTTAAAGAAATATTACACATTATGTGAACATAAACCTTGTTTGCAAAGGTTTCAGAACCCACAGTGCATTGCAGCTTGCTCGGTATGGGGCTGTAAAGCCTAAGGTTAGAGTGTTGACTGCCAAAAGTGTCTACAATTGGCAGGTGTGCATTGCAACTCACTATGGAACAAAACAAGATGGTGTCCAGACCTGAAAAGTCATGTCTTTTTTACAACATGTGGATGACTGTGTGCATGTATGCTGATTTCCTGGAAAAGAGATCAGGATGCACTAAAGGGTAAATTGGTAAGCAGGCGGAGGAAATTTGATGCTCTGGACACTGCTCTGCTGGGAAATCTTGCATCCTGGCATATGTGTGAAAGCTACTTTGACACATACCATGTACCTAACATTGCCAACCAAGTACATCCTTATATAGTGGTGGTATTTCAAAATGGCAGGGGGGTGAAATCTCTTAGCAGGATAATAGGCCTTGCCAAATTGCAAAATATGTTTAGCAATAGCTTAAAGAACATAACAAAAAGGTTAAGGTTTACTTGGCTTTAAATTATGCAGACCTCAATCTGATTGAGCACCTATATGATGTGCTGAAATAATAATCCGAATCCATGGAGGCGCCGCTTTACCATTTACAGGATCTGCTGTTAATATCTTCGTGTCAGATTTCACTGAACACCTAGGGCCACATGTATGAAAATTGTCTAGGCCTAAACGTCACTTTGCTGCCCATAGCAACTAATCAGTGCGCCCCACTAATTTTTCCAGAGCACTATATGAAATTAGAGGGGAGCTCTGATTGGTTGCTCTGGGCAACAAAGTGAGTTTTAGACCTAGACAGTTTTCATACATGACTCAACACATCAGGGCTGTTTTTCTGGTACAAGTGGAATCTACACAATATTAGGCTTCAATGTTTTGGTTGTTTTTTTGTTTGTTTTCTACTTTATGCATGTTTTTTGTTTTTGCCAAACAATAGAAATTAAGATTTTAGGGGGACATGTCTGAAAACTGTCTTGGTCTAAGACTTTTTTTGTTGCCCATAGCAACCAATCAGCATTCCCCTTTCATTTCATACAGAGCTCTGAAAAAATGAAAGGGGCGCTCTGATTGGTTTCTATGGGCAACAAGAAAAGTCTTAGACTAAGACGGTTTACAGACGTGTCCCCCGTAGTGTTCATCCAGTCAATTGCAAGAGAAAAATTATAAAAAAAAATCTAATTATATTAAAACATAAAGACCCATGGTATTGAGCATGTCTAAATATTATCTGAATTAAAATGCTAATGAACAACTATAGAGCATACACTCTCCATTCATGTAGATACAGTTCTAAAGAATAACAAATGAACTATGTGGAAAAAAAGATGGATCATGAACAGTCAATGCAGAGACAACAAAAAAGCTTTAATAAACTGAATGCTAGATCAGTGACTCTGAATGTTATTGATGTTTCTGCACACCTGGGACTTAGTTTTCTGGCTGCCAGTACAACAAAGATAATGCACTACAATTTAAAAAAAAATGTAATAATGAGCTGCAATATTGTCATATAGACTGAATGTAGGCATTGGCAAAAAGCAAGACATAATCTATGCGCACTGTACTACTTAGACCTAGCAGCACATATTGATCAAATATTAGAGGTTAATATTTACTTACATTTTAGAACATGAATGCCAACATATACTAACTGCACATACAATGCAAAAATAGTTAAGACCTGATATAGGTCACGGTACTTCCTACTCCCGAACCTGGTTGGGCATCCTGGGTTCAGTACATAATAGAGAGTCCTCAAAAAGCTGTTCACTTGGCAGCTGAATCATAATCCACAAGTCAAAAAAAGGCTTGAGTGCATCTTCCATAAAAGGAGACAAACTTTATTGCTTCATAAAAAGTCCTTAAAAACAAACTTGGCTGTGATCAAGGACCGAGCTCAGATCTGAAACGCATAAGCGTTACACTATTTTCATTTTTTTGAGGACTTTTTATGAAGCAATACAGTTTGCCTACTTTTATGGAAGATGCGCTCAAGCTTTTTTTGATTTGTGAATATGCTTTGCTTTCATAACCTGCCTTAATGCTCCAGACCAGCAAACTGCTAAAACTTTTTCTTTTATGGCAGGGGCCCAAACTTGCAAGATCAAATAATGATGCATTTCTGGCGCCCGGGGTTTACCCCCCTTTTAATTCTAGGAAAAAGTGGGGGCTGCTTTATGTTGAGGATTATTTCGAAAAAATTAAAATCGGCAAGGTTTTTAGGTGATCAAAATTTTTAGATCATGCGATAATTAAGGTTTAAAATTGGCATCATCTATTAAGATCGCGCCATTTTGGCCCTTCCTGAAATTTTTGGCGGCCAGCAAATCGATTAAGAATAGGCAGGGTGAGAAGGGGTGCGAGTATACTGGGATGTTTTGGGTTGGTTTGGCTGGATAAATCCATGATCTTTTCATAGAACAGCGTTTCCTTTTCAGCCTCAGTGTCTCCAGCGTTCAAAGGGATAGGCCCTGCGCTCTGCTGTGGCCAAACAGCTCGCGAAATTGTTTTATTTCTTCACGAAAAACCCTCTACTTTAGCTGTGATCCAAAAATTTTAGTTGATTAGAGATTGGAAGATTTTATATTTGGGTAGAAAATTTTAAAAAGGAGCATCAAACCTGTAAAGTCGGGGGGAGGGGGGGGGGCCCCCGGGGCGAACACAGAAAATTTCTTAAAGAATACGGATAAGTTCACCAAGACTTAGTGTAGACATTGCTACTTTATTATTAACAGTTTTCTATTGAAATATTTCCTGGGATTTTGGGGCACCTGAATTAAAGGGAACCATTTTTTCTAAACGCAGGCCTTTTTTAGGTGCAAACTCCACTTTTTTTCATATCATTTCAGATAGTGTTAAAATTTTAATTTTTCCCCTTCCACCTTTGTTATATACCACTTTTACTTAAATTAGAATCCCGCAAGTCACCAGGTTGTAGGTGCCAAAATACCTTTATATGAATAAATTCAGTACGGGTTTTTTTTCTTGGCGCACTACAGCTTGTTATTTTGGGGACCTTGCACTTAAATGTGAATACGAATTTTTTAGTCACCAAGGGGAAAGATAGGGGCAAAAAATACCTTTTATTATCCAATAATTTTATACGTTTTTTTCACTTTTTGGGACACAGCTTTGTTTATTAGGCACCTTGCCTTAAATGGAATATGCAATTTTTTAGTCACCCCAGGTGAATTTATAGGTGCCAAAAAAAAACCTTTTATTTCCCAAACATTTTAATACGTGTTTTTTTATTTGGGGGCCCGGCCCCTTTTTTGATGATCTACTTTGCGTTAAATTTGAATACAGCAATTTTTAGTACCCCAGGGGAATTGATAGGGGCCAAAAAAACCCTTTTATTTTCCGAAACATTACAGATACGTGTTTTTTTTTGGGATTTTGCCCCTCCCGATTTGTTGATAGAGCCCCTTGCAGTTTTAAATTTAATCCAGAATTGTGTAGTTACCACTGGGGAATTGTAGGTGCCAAAAAATACCTTTTATTATCCAAATACATTACAGATACGTGTTTTTTGACTTTGGCACACTACAGCTTTGTTCATTGAGGCACCTTGCACTTAAATGTGAATACTGCAATTTTTTAGTCACCACAGGTGAATTGATAGGTGCCAAAAATACCTTTTATTATCCGAATACATTCAGATACGTGTTTTTTCACTTTGGCGCAGGCCAGCTTTGTTGATAGATCTACTTTGCAGTTAAATTTGAATACAGCAATTTTGTAGTCACCACAGGTGAATTGATAGGTGCCAAAAATACCTTTTATTATCCGAATACATTACAGATACGTGTTTTTTGCACTTATGCACAGTCCAGATTTGTTGATAGAGCCACCTTGCAGTTAAATTTGAACCCAGCAATTGTGTAGTTACCACTGGTGAATTGATAGGTGCCAAAAAATACCTTTTTATTATCTGAATACATTTCAGATACGTGTTTTTTGACTTTGGCGCACTACAGCTTTGTTCATTGAAGCAGCTTGCACGTAAATCTGAAAACAGCAATTTTATAGTCACCACAGGTGAATTGAAAGGTGCAAAAAATACCGTGTATTATACGAAAACATAACAGGTACGTGTTTTTTGCACTTTTGCCCAGTCCAGATTTGTTGATAGAGACACCTTGCAGTTAAATTTGAATCCAGCAATTTTGTTTTGATTAGAGGGATTTGAGAATAGCTGTGATTTGCCGTCTTTTAATAAGAGACTTTCCAAAACTATTCCATACCTTCTCAAATTTTTATATTTCTGAACATGGAGCGAAATGCAGGTGGTAAGCGAGCAAAGAGGGGGGTAGCACATGGAGGTAGAGGTACGAGAGAAGGTGCTCCTTCCAGTGCTGGCGACAACACGCATGCCAGCGGATCGTCAGTTGCAGGACCGTCAGGCTTTTCATCGCTGGTCAGGGCCCTGTGAACCCTCAGAAAACGAACAGCGTCGCCAATCTGTCCTTCAGGGGTTAATGCAACCTGCATCCAGCAGTCTTACCTCCTCGTCCTCCCACTCACGGCCACAAATGTCATCATCATCGTCATTTTGGGTCATGGGTTTTGGGGGTCATGATGCACCCCCAGGCAGGGATAGTCAATGTCCAGTTCAACTAAAATGTGGTTCAAAGACTCCTTTTTCTGGCACTTTTTTAATCTTTGGGTCAGACAGGTTTAAGCGTCATGCTTTGGGCCCAGGAAAAGTATAGTAAATTTGTCCAGTGAAACTAAAATGGTGGTTGAAAGACTCCTTTTTCCGGCACTTTTTAATCTGTGGGTCAGACAGGTTTAAGGGTCATGCTGCAGTCCAGGACAGGGTTTGTCAATGTCCAGTTCAACTAAAATGGTGGTTGAAAGACTCCTTTTTCCGGCACTTTTTAATCTGGGGGTCAGTCAGGTTTAATGGTCATACTGCGGAAAGGACAGTTCTAGTCAATGTCCAGTGAAACTATATTGCTGGTTGAAAGACTCCTTTTTCCGGCACTTTTTAATCTGGGGGTCAGACGGGTTTTTAAGGGTCATGCTGGGTCCAGGACGGGGTTTGTCAATGTCCAGTTAAAACTAAAATGGGGTTCAAAGACTACTTTCTTCCGGCATTTTTTTTAATCGTGGGTCATGCAGGTTTTTAGGGTCATGCTGCGTTCCAGGACAGGGATATTCAATGTCCAGTTCAAGTAAAATGATGGTTCAAATAAAATTGCCTTCTGGCACTTTTAATTTGTGGTGATGCGGGTTTTAAAGGGTCATGCTGTGGTACAAGACAGGGATAGTGAATGGTGGTGACTTTTTTTCTGTGGCTTTTATAGCCTGGTTGTGCCCCAAGATGTAGCAGGTATCCATTTGACTGTTGTGGCTGTTTAATTCCAGCTTCTCCACCCCGATTGGGTGTAAGAATGAAGGGGTTGTTGCTCTCCCATAGACTTTAATGGTCATCGGAGATGATCGACAATCGAAAAACCTTATCGATGGTGGCCGACTATCGACTATCGCCCGATGTCGATAGCCAACGTAATCGCTCAACACTACTGCTTTCAAAAAATCGCATTTTTTGTGCAGTTTTAACTGTGCTCCAATTAAACTGCCTTTATACCAGCAAGTTCTTTCATTTAAATCTAAACTGTTTGGAAAGTGAGTAATCAATCAGTGTGTTTGTATCCACAAGACTTTAAATACAGTAATTGATTACTTACTTGAAACACCTTTCTGAACAATTTAGACAACTGAAAGAAGGTTGCTGCTAATAAAGAGAGTTTAATTGGAGCGCAGTTAAAACTGCACCAAAACTGCGCTATGTGAAAGCACCCCAAGAGTATATTTAATTTTTCACACTGTGTTGCTGCATTTTGACCTAGGCTTTATTGAATAAATAGTGATGTGGTGTAATTTCAAGTGTTCTTGTTCATTGGAGATTGTATTTACTTAAATTTACAACCTTCTAAGGACCAGATTGTTTTTTATTATGTCCTGTTGTGTAACACCATAGAAATCGAAGAGGGTGTACTTTCTATTTTCATCCCTGAAATATAAATATATTTTAAATATGATTATAGACAATTAGGGCCACATGTATGAAAACTTTTGGTCTGGTTCCTATAGGCAAAAAAGTGAGTTTTAGATTTAAACAGGTTCATACATGTGGCCTTTAGTGTCAAGAACCATGGTGCAGCCAGTGCTATCAGCCACTTACCTTTGCACATTGTGGCTTTCTTCTCTCCTGTTGCAGCCACTTTTTCAACTGGTTCAGACCTCCATGGATGCCCCCTATCACATAAGTGTTCTAGTAATTTTTTATTGAAAGAGCTATCTGTTTCTTCTCCAATCAAAAGCCTTCGGTGACTATTTACAGTGGCATTTCCCTTATTCCTTGCCTGATCCTTGATTGTGCTTCCTATTATTCCCTAGCATGTTCTTCATATCTTGGTTTTAACTTTGGTTTGTAGATTGATCTCACTACTAGTCCACTGGCTGCCATGACTTTGGTTTTATCTGTGACTGCATTTGACCTCCTCTACCTTACCTTCCTGAGTACACCTTTCATCTGGTACTTGGTACCTTATTTGAGAGTTAGCTGATCATATTGAGGGTAATGACCTGGAAGTCATCTGCAGCAAAGACCCCTTTATAGTTGTTAAAGGGTAAAAACTAGGGGGCTCTTTAAACGTCTCTCCCCAATGTGGTTCTATGCTAAAACCTTTGTTCAACCTGGAGGATCCACTGTCTGTCCCAGGTGAGCTGTGAAAGTTCCCTTAAAAGCCATCAAACACATAGTAAGCAAGGGTATGTGACATTTGGATGTATATCCTAGGTTGATAAAATAGCGGAATAAATAAAGTTAAAAATATACTGAACCTGGCGTAAAATAGCCTCTTTGTTTGCCAGCTCATTTTCCAGTTTATCATTCATATCATGAATGGATGTTGATTCTCTCTGTGCGCTGAGATATCGTTTTTCAAGAGTTGTGATTCGTTCTTCCATATCTTCTTTCTGAGCCATAGCCTGAAAATGTGTATAAGTACATTGTAATATTCATAAATGCGGATGAATCAATATCACTCTATATTCATAATGGAGCATGCAGATATGACAAAGATCTTCAAACAAATATTGCCAATTCTGGATCACACCTTTTCATCCTAGTGCAGGAGGGTTCAACTCCCTTTTACCACCTGTCCCTTGTAGTACACAATCCTGCTATTGTAGAAGAAGCAAATGTGAGGGAAAAGTCTAAGAAATGGGGTGAGGTTCGCTAAAACTTTTCTCTTTAACCTGAGTAAAAAGCTGGTTTAACACTAATACCCCATTTTTTATGTAAAAATTATGTATACAGCCCTCAAGTTAACAACCAATATGTATGGGAAATGTATTATATGATGTCACAAGTCAACCGTAAATAACTCTACCTCCCTAATGTCTCTCTGATATTTCGTATTCATTTCCTCTGTTTTCACAAGGTCTTTTCGTGCAGTTTCCGCTTCCTGTTCAACCTCCCCAACTCGAGTGGACAATGATGATAAACGTTCTTTCATTTGGGTCATTTCGTAATTCTGCTTTTCCATAAGTTCTTGAAGTTCCACCATCTGACTGGCTTCATCGTTGGAATCAATGGAGCCATTTGATAACCTCTGCAAACAGAGTGGATATGCCAGAAGTAAATAACTTTGTTATAGATTTGTATTGGTTTTACAATATGTAAAGTAGATATTACTGCATTTTATAAATAAAATATATAATACAGATTCTCACCAAGCAAACAAACATGCTCATCAAGTAACCGTCGGAAAACAAAGTCAACAGGAGTCGGAAGGCAGATAATGAATGACTTGTAAAAACTTTAAAGGATCACTCCAGTTATTTTCCCTTTAGTTCGTTAAAAAAATTTCTTCTAGGTACACAGTGCTGCCAGAAGTTTTACTTTCCTGCAGCTGAATAAAGGATTTCTCACTGCAATTACTGGGTCATGTGACCTGCTCTCTGAGTTGTTGAAACACACAGCATGGACGTGTGACCCAGAAGTGAGTTTCTCAAAGTCAGTCTCGTAGGGATGCATAGAGAGACAGAGTTTCTGACAGCATCAAAAACGCAGTGGTTTTAAATTAATCAGAGAACAGGTCATATGACCTAATAGAGACTAAGAGTATGTTCACACAGCTTAGTTTGGGCCGCATTTTGCCACGTATTTCGCACCGTACTGCGCTCTAATACGAGCGAAATGTGCCCCATAATTACGGTAATCCACAGTTCTCATAGAGAACTATGGATTACGCCTCTTCTCCCCGCTTGTACAATACGATCGTATTGTACGCGCAGGGAGATAAGTGACATGAGTAATGACAGTCTATGGGGCCGGCGGGCTAACGAGCCCCCTCCGCATTGCGGTAGTAAGCGCGATTCCTGAACACCCGGCGTAATTGCGGGGTGTACTGCATGCCCTGCAATTACGCCTTGTGAACGTACCCTAATGCATCAGCCAGAAATCCTGTATGCAACTGCAGGTAAGCAAAGTTACTGGCATTACAGTGTACGTTAAAGCAATGAACTAAGCGAAAAAAAGAGAATACTTTTTCATATTTTCTTTGCTTTCTATAAATTTTTTTAACAATTTAAACATGATTAATTATTGTTTAGTGGAAAGTCATGGAACTTAGTGTACTTTGTCGATTTCACAGTATGTAAAAGATTTCTGCTTGTGGTCAGTGAATAAAATCAGCTTTTTTTTATTTAGTCCTGATCTTTTCTAACTGACACAGGAATGACTCATTCACACAATGCAGGTTTGGTCAGTATTTCATATCAGTATTGGTGAGCCAAAATCAAGAATGGATCTTAAATCACAGGAGAAGAATAATGGAAAAAATTATAGTCCTTCCTATTTGCATTTACTGTTTAGTTTGGATTCAAAATGCTGATGCAAAAAAAACTGATCAATTCTGCAGTTTTACTTAAAGGGAACTGGTCACATAGGTTATGCCCCCCTTGCTGAGGACAGCACAAGCTAGTGACAGGCATGCTGTTTCCAGCACTGTGTCCCTTATTTTGTAAGGTGCTGTTGCTTTAGAGCATTTTGGGCGACATGAATGAAATTTGGCGAATAAAAAAGGCATAGAATGCGCCTGATTTATGAACCCGCTCTGCTACAGGTCATAAATCAGGAGCATTCCCGCACTTGGGCAACAGTTCAGATCAGGTATACCAGTTTGAAAGTGATATACCTGTTCTAACTGTAATGCGCCCAGAAATGCGCGCAGGAGGCGGGGCGCACTAGCACCGTAGCGAAGCTACATATTGATAGCTTTGCCACGGTTCTAGTGCACCCCGCCTCTTGCACGCCCCCTGAGATCAGGCGCATTACAAAGCGCACAATTTGTTTGGATGAGAAGAGTAGAGAAAGCCGCAGCCAAACACCAGTAGTTGTGTTTTATTTCCAAGGAGAACAAAAACACTGGTGACCACATGTATGAAAACTGTCTTGGTCTAAGACTTTCTTTGTTTGCCCATGCGACCAGAGGCACCTATCTCCATTTTTCAGAGCACATTGAAAGAGAGGGGCGCTCCGATTGGCTGCTGTGGGTAACAAGGTGAGTTTTAGACCCAGACAGTTTTCATACATGTGGCCCTGGATGTTAAACATGCACAATCCTTCTATCCCCAAAAATATCTGTTGAGGAAGAGTTGGATGGTCCCTATAGAAAAGACAGTAAGGCCTCGTTCACACGGCCTTATTTCGGGACGGATTGGCGCCGTACTCCTGCGCCGGATTTGGCTTCAGTACGCGCGACCAATCCGTCCCTGTTCATTACGGTAATACCACTGCGTCTCATAGAGAACAGTCGGATTCCGTCGCGTCTCCCCGCTCGGCAATCCGCCGCGGGGGGGGAGAAAGTGACGCATTCACATTATTTACGGCGCGAAGCGCCGTAAACAATACATTGTGCTATGGGGCCGGGGAGCGGCGCCACCCGCCGCGCTCCGGACCCCGCCCCCGTCCCGCCCCTTATTCACGGCGGATTTGTGTGCTCAATACGAGGCTCACAATCGTCGGGAATAAGCCGTGTGAACACGGCCTAGGCCAGTTTCAACAAAATTAGCAGGGTCAGACAACATTTCTCTAATGTGTATAGAGGCATTTAGAACACTAAGGGTGACATGTCCCATTAGCGCTGCGCCATTTTTTGGTGTATTTTGCTGTTAACGCCCTATTCTCTATATAAATGAACTGTAGTACACCAAAACTAAGTGCATTACATGCAGTGTCGGACTGGGGGGTCTGGGGCCCACAGGGGAGTTGATCTGGGGGGGGCCCACCCTACTCGTACATGAAAATAGATTACCAAGCCTCTCGGACTTAAATGCGCCCATTTTACCACATATACAAGTGTTGCAAAACAGAACTGTATGTTGTGTGTACAATAGCAAGTTAGTAACATAATCTGTCTATCGTCAAAGTATTCGTCTATCGCATAGATATCTGTCTGTCTAGCTTATCAGACACGGGGATAAGTAGCTCCATCCATTATCCCCTCCACCCATTTCAATATCTCACCTCCACCCACATACAATATCCCCTCACCCACTTACAATATAACTCTCCCTCCACCCACATACAATATACCCCTCAACCCAAATACACAATATCCCCTCCACCCACCATACAATATACCACTCCACCCACATACAATTATCCCCCCCCCCCCACATAAAATATCCCCCTACACCCACATACAATATCCCCCTCCACCCACATTCAATATCCCCCTCCCCACACTTACAATATCCCCTCCACACCCACAATACTCAATATCCCCTCCTCTTTCCCTTGGGTCACACTCCTATCCAAATATAGAAGTAAAAATAGAACCCCTTCAAATTAGGGACTCACCGGAGTCGGTCCTATCTGAGGAGACGTTCTTTTTCCCTCTCTTATGCATCCGTTCCACAAGCCATGATGACTTGTCCCGGGCACAGTCTCATTCCTGCAGAAATTACACACAAATATCTTAGAATCCTCAATTTTCCCAGGCTCTCTTTATCTATTCTCACCCTCTGTACAAAACTTCCCAGGGGTGGGGAGGAGCGGGTAGCAAGCCATAACTTAGAGGCTAGTATTCCTAAGGGGTTGGTGGGTTGGGGAGAGGACTAACCCCCTGGAGATAATGGTACAGCTTTGGGGCCTGCTGCCTCTCCTCTATATTCAGTATTATCAGGTAGGTAAGACAGACACTAGGTGGTAGGCAAATAGGCAAGGCCACAGTCTGTAGGTAGGTGTTTCCTCCCAGTTAGGTAAGCTGTAGGTAGTAGGGTTCCCTTTATATAGGCTGCAAAGCAGTTAGGACCCCCTTTAGGGAGTATACAGGCAGTTAGGGCTTCATGAAGTAGTTATACAGGCAGGTAAGGCCTCCTTTAGGTAGTTCGCGCAGGCAGTTAGGGGTCTCCTTCAGGTAGTAAAGGTGTTAGGGGCCTCCTTTAGTAGTGTGCAGGAAGTCAGGGCCCCCCCTTTAGCTACTGTGTAGGTTAGTCAGGGCCCTTTAGTATTTAGGTAGCCAGGGCCCCCTTTAGTAGTCAGGGGCCCCCTGTAGGTAGTCGGGGCATCCTTGTAGTCAAGGTTCCGCCTTTTAGGTAGCAGGGCCCGTCTGTAGTCAGGGCCTCCCTGTTTAGTGTAGTCAGGGCCCCGCAGAGGCCCATATGAAGGTAGCAGGGCCCCTCTGAAGATAGGCCTGGGCCCCCCTTGTAGTCTAGGGCCTCCCTTTAGGTCAGTAGGGGGGGGGGCCACCAGGGCCCCCTAGAGAGGTAGCCTGGGCCCCTACTGAGATTGGGCCAGGGACCCTACTGAAGGTAGCAGGGACCCCATGTAGGTAGCCAGGGCCCCCCTGGTAGCCGAGCCCCCGCTATAGGTCCAGAAACCCCCTATAGTCAGAGCCCCCCTTGTAG
Source organism: Phyllomedusa bahiana (assembly GCA_025379985.1). Lineage (NCBI taxonomy): Eukaryota > Metazoa > Chordata > Amphibia > Anura > Hylidae > Phyllomedusa > Phyllomedusa bahiana. The sequence goes on along the minus strand of JAODAL010028046.1, from coordinate 25,804 downwards.
CCAGCTGACCCCCCTGGAGTCAGAGCTCCCTTGGTTGCCAGGGGCCCCCTTGTATAGTCAGAGCTCCCTTGTAGCCAGGGGCCCCCCTTGTAGTCGTAGAGCTCCCTTGTAGCGCAGGGCCCTCCTTGTAGTCAGAGCTCCCATTGTAGTCAGATAGCGGGGTCCCTTGTAGCCATGAGCTCACTTGTAGCCAGGACCACCCTGTAGTCAGAGCCCCCCTTGTAGACAGAGCCCCCCTTGTAGCCAGGGCACCCCATTGTCATCACGGGCACCCCCTTGTAGTCAGGGCCCACGACCTTGTAGTAAGGGCCCACCTGTAGTCAGAGCCCCCCTTGTAGCCAGGACCCTCTTGTAGCCAGGACCCTCTTGTAGCCCAGGACCCTTTGTAGCCCGTGCCCCCCTTGTAGCCAGGGCCCCCCTTGTACGCCAGCGCCCTCCCCCCCCATTGTAGCCAGAGCCCCCCTGTAGAAAGAGCCCCCCTTGTAGCCAGAGCCCCCTGTAGTCAGAGCCCCCCTGTAGTCAGAACCCCCCTTGTTAGCCAGGAGCCCGCCTTGTAGCAGGGCCCACCTTGTAGCCAGGACCACCCGTAGCCAGAGCCCCTTGTAGCCAGGCCCCCCCGGTCGTCAGAGCCCTCCCTTGCTAGCCCTGGGGCCCCCCCTTGTAGCCAGGACCCCCCTGGAGTCAGAGCCCCCTGTAGGCCAGACCCCCCTTGTAGCAGGACCACCATGTAGCAGAGCCGCTCCCTTGTTGCCAGAGCCCCCCTTGTAGCAGAGCCCCCCTTGTAGCCAGGGCCCCCCTGTAGCCAGGGCCCCATTGTAGCCAGGGCCCCCCTTGTATACAGGGCCACCCTTGTAGTCAGGGCCCCCTTGGTAGCCGGGCCAACCCTTGTAGCGAGCACCCCTTGTGTAAGCCAGGGCCCCCTGTAGTCAGCGCCCCCCTGTAGCCAGGGCCCCCCTTGGTAGCCAGAGCCCCCCCCCCCCCCGGGTAGCCGAGAGGCCCCCCACCTGTAGTCAGCGGACCCCTCTTGTAGGTAGTTAAAAAATAAAAAAAAAAAAAATCACTTACCTGGCTCCGGCTCCACGGCCCGCTCTGCGCTGACGCCGGCTCCGTACTGGCGTCCTGCATAGGCGGCTCGCGGTGGAGGTCCGTCCCCGCGCCGCCTACGTCAGCAGTAGGGGGCCGGCGCGCCCGGCAGGCTGAAGGCCTTAGTGTCTTCAGCCTGCCGGGGTGAGGATCAGCCGGAGCGCAGTCGCTAGTGCGCTGTGCTACGCTGGACACCGCGCAGCCCCGGGAGTGGGGGACATAAGTACCCCACACCCAGGCCCGGCCCTTTTGGGCGCTGGGGGATGGGGGCCCCGGGGCCTCGGGGCCCGGATGCGCGGGGGGCCCCCGGGGAGGGGACGGCACTGCCCCCGGGGGCCCCCAGGGGCTCGGGGGGGCCCCCCGGGGGGACCCCCCGGGCCCCCCGGGGCCCAGTCCCGGGGCCTGATTACAGGGCCGGGAGGGACACATGTGAATGCGCCAAAAGTATGCATCAAATTTCTAGCAATGATATGCAAATGCGCCTAGGTTAGGTGAAATAAATTTATACTAGGGCAATGTAACCAACACCAGATTTTTGACGGTTCATTCTTTAAGGGCGAACTATCCCACTCATTTAATGCCCCTTAAAAAACTGGTGTGGTGGCCCCTCTTTTCTGACAGGGACACCCTAAATGTTGTGCCACTCCTCTGTTATTCCTCCTGGAAAGGTATAAATAATTCACAACCAGCTTTTACGATGTCCTCTCTCAATGAACCATGTTCCTCATCGTCAGCACCATTTTGACAGCGCCAAGCTGTATAACGATGCACCCCATTAACTAGGTCAGTTGTAATGACCAGAGTTCAAAAGGTGAGAAAGTGATACACAAAGGTGACATGTATGAAAACTGTCTTGGTCTAAGACTTTCTTTGTTGCCCATAGCAACCAATCAGAGCCCCCCTTTCATTTTTTCAGAGGACTATATTAAAAAAAAGCGGAGCTCTGATTGGTTGCTATGGACAACAAAGACAGTTTTCATACATGAGGCCCAAAAAATTTTTGTTAAAACCCCTTTAAAAGATACTTTACATGCAGTTTTATCCCTGATTTTTGGGTTTGTTACAGCCTGCATCTGTCTCTATTAGCTAGGACTGAAGATAAGAGGTGTATGCCAGGTATGCAGAAGAGGAGCGCCCCTTTCCTCCTCCTGATCATCCCCCATGACACGATCATGGGTTGCCAACTGGTTGTTATGGAAGCTGGAACCTTAGTGAAGACCTCTAGGCCTGCCATCTTACTTCTCCTTTTATACCTTGCATGGGGTGTAAATAAAGAAAAACAATAAAAAAAAAATAGTATTGTGTCTGAAAAAGTCTGATCTATTAAAATAGAACATTAACTACATTAGACAGTAAAGGACATAAAAAAGCCACACCAAAATAGCAGAATTTTGATTGCTTCGCCTCCCTGAAAATTTTGAATAAATAGTTATCAAAAAGTCAAATGCCTACCAAAATGGTACTAGTAAAACTAAACTTCATAAACTCAGGTCCGTAGACAGAAAAGCAAAAATGATATTGGTTTCAGAAAATGGTAAGGCTGAGTTCACACAGCATATTGCGGCATGTACCTGGGCTTGCTACAATATGCCTGCTGTTGAAACTACGTCCTGGACAACACATACTTTTAACAGCGCCACAGTCCGGCTTCCTGTTCACTTTCATTTTTCTCACTTCTTTTTACGGGTGCTGGAAAAAACGTCGGGTAATCATAGCACTTAAAGAGGGCTGTGATTTTACTGTATTTGTGGGGCGTACTGCAGAGCAATTACACGCCGTAGTACGCCCCACATATACGTTGTGTGAACATACACTAATCCGGAGCAAATGTAAAAATGTAAAAAAAATTTTTTTTTTTCAAGAGTAGTAACACATAACAAAAATTTTATCAATTCAGTATTGCTGAAATCAAACTGACTTGCAAAATAAAAACAACGTCACTAAGGGTATGTTCTTCTAAATCGCACAGGGGGAGGGGAGGCAGCCCCATTCACTTCCTTTATCCCTGCCGTGTATACGCCGGAAAGAAGTGACATGCCACTTCTTTCTGCTGGCGTTTAATACGCGTTGGGGAAGACGGCAAGTAATCATAGCTCTCTATGAGAGCTATGATTACCGTAATTACAGGGCATATTTCGGGGTGTATTGCAGCACAATTATGCTCTGAAATACCTCCTAAGGATATGTTCATACGATGTACTGCGGCGTGTACAGTATGTATATTGTTTACATCGTATTAGCGCGAGCTCCCGAAACACACAATGTACTGCGGCAGGTACTGTACACGCCGCAGTACATCGTGTGTTTCGGGAGCTAGCACTAATAAGCGCGTACTCCCGCAGCGCGGGGGAGGTGGGCGGCAGCGCGCCGGCCCCATAGACATGCATTACTCGCGGTGCATATTCGGCGCAAATAACTGACATGTCACTTTTCTCCCCACGCGTACAATATGATCTTATTGTACGAGCGGGGAGAGGAGGCGTAAGCCATAGTTCTCTATGAGAGCTATGGATTATCGTAATTATGGGGTGCATTTACCCGCGTATTAAGCAAAATACGTGGCAAAAATGCACCCCAAAATAAGGCGTGTGAACATACCCTAAAAGCTGCTGTGTGAACATACCGTATTTTTCGGACTATAAGGCGCACCGGATTATAAGGCGCATTATCAATGATCGCCTGTTAAGTCGTCTTGGTTCATATATAAGGCGCACCAGATTATAAGGCGAGGCACAGTAAAAGAAAAAAAGCTCAGACCGCAAGCCAAACTTTATTCAACACTTTCACAATAACTTTCAACTTGTAAAGTTGTAACAAAAGTCAATACATGTACATATTTCCATGCCGTATCGGAATACGGTCGGATTTACAATGGTCCTGCCACTTATTGTGCCGTATTTCGCGTCGATTTCACCCCATGTAAAGAATGGGGATTGTAATTCCGTCGCAATATACGTGCCACACTTAGTGACACTTATTTGCAACTGATTTGCAACTGATTTCGGAACGTATTTACGATCGGAAATCAGTTACAAATCAGTTACAAATCAGTGTCACTAAATTAGCTGTAAATACGTTCTGAACAAAGCCTTAAAAAACCCAAGTGAAGAATTGATTCATATATAAGGCGCATCGGACTATAAGGCCTCGTTCACACGGCTTATTTGGCCGCGGATTGGAGCCGTACTGCGCGCCTTATTTGCGCTTCAGTACGGCTCCAATCCATCCAAAGTCATTACGGTAATCCACAGTTCTCATAAAAGAACTGTGGATTCCGTCGCTCCTCCCCCCTCGGGAATCCGCTACGGGGGAGAAAGTGACATGCACATTATTTACGGTGCGTACACGCCGTAAATAATGCATTGTCTATGGGGCCGGCGGGCAGCTCCCCCGCCGCGCCTCCGCCCCGCCCCTTATTCAAGCCGTAACTGTGGGCGAAATCCGGCCTGCAATTACAGCTTGAATAAGCCGCGCGAACACGGCCTTAGGCGCACTTTCGATTTCTGAGAAAATCATAGGCTTTTATGTGCGCCTTATAGTCCGAAAAATACGGTAGTCTTATACTGCATAGTGAACTTCATTAAACTAACCCACCAAAACAATGGTATAATCAATAGTACTATTACTCCACAAAAACAGCCCCCATATCGCTATGTAGATGACAAAATTAAACTGTTATGGCTCTTGAGAGGGGGGATGAACATGATGGGAATAAAATTGCTGCAACAGGAAGCGGTTAAAACTTGTATAACTTTTTAATAGGCAATGACTTTACTTTATTTGCATAAAAACTGAGACCTGTATTTACTGATTTGTGGTGAAGCACTTCCAAATATATAGTATTAGACTGCTCAGCACAAAACTGAATATTTTATTGAGATCAGTTTTACTAATACAAGCATAACTTTATGAAGAGAGATTCTTCATGATCTCTGACATCCTGTGTGACACCAGCCGCTTTATTAATAGGGATATCAGCACTCGTGTCTTCAGTAATGACAGTCAGCACACCGCTAAAGAGGCCAACTTTAATCACAGCTGCAATATTCAGTGCTCAATTACCTCGTATAATGACAATCTGAAGGTGTATTCAGAAAAAGCTAGCTTGTCATTTATTCAGGCATAATATCATAATATAGAGGTAGGGTTACGCATAGGTTTATTGCCTCAGTAGTAGCACCTGTATTTAAATGAGCTTTATATTAGATTTAAGGAAAAGCATACTATAATATGCACATAATTTTCAATGCCAAACTGACATACTGTGCCAGGAAGGTTGAGGTGCCGGTTTTCTTCATACTTTTCCATGTCAGAAAACAACTTTTTCCATCCCGGTTAATTTTGTAATAGTTGATTCACAGCCACAGGGTTTCAAATGTTTATTCTGAAGGCTGCCAGAGCACTAGATGAGTTAGGCCGTGTTCACACGGCTTATTCAAGACGGAATTACGAGCCGGATTGCACTCGCAAATCTGTCTTGAATAAGGGGCGGGAGCGGGGGCGGGGCGGGCGCGGCCCGCACCCCCTAGACTTCATTAATCCACGCGCGTATTGCGCCTGGATAATGTGTCAGGTCACTTTCTCCCCTGCCTGGGCGGATTCGCCAGCGGTGAGGAGCGACGGAATCCACTGTTCCTCTATGAGAACGGTGGATTACTGTAATTACGGCGACAGATTGGTGCCGTACTGCAGCGCAAATCCGACGCGCAGTACGGCGCCAATCCGCGCCGAAATAAGCCGTGTGAACATGGCCTTAAAAGGCTGAGTTGTATAGATATAACATAGTGGGCATAGGTTACTGTATTTCTTAATTTTTTTATACTAAGGCACAAAAACCCACATTTCCCACTGTAGTTGCACTATAAAAGTGTCGTAAAATGTGCCAAAAAGTGGCGCCTTTGTGGCTCAACATGTTGCAGTGTGTCGCAGATACTGTGGGAAAAAAAGTATTTAGTCAGTATTTAGTTAATTGTGCAAGTTCTCCCACTTAAAAAGATGAGAGAGGAAAGTAATTGACATCATAGGTGAGATCTTGCGTGGAGCCTCAGATCGAGGAAGATTATCAGTGGTTTTGTATGTCTTCCATTTTCTAATTATTGCTCCCACAGTTGATTTCTTCATACACAGCAGCTTTGCCTAATTGCAGATTCAATCTTCCAGCTTGGTGCAGGGCTACACTTTTCGGTGTTTCTGGTGCCTTTGAAAGCTCTTTGGTCTTCACCATTGTGGAGTTTGGAGTGTTATACTGAGGTTGTGGACAAGGGGTGGCTTTTATGTACTGATAACAAGTTCAAACAGGTGCATTACTACAGATAATGAGTGGAGGACAGAGAGCCTCTTAAAAAAGAAGTTACAGATCTTGAGAGTCAGAAATCTTGCTTGTTTGTGGGTGACCAAATACTTTTTTTCCACCAAAATTTTTCAAATAAATTCTTTCCAATCAGACAATGTGATTTTTGGGGTTGGTTTTATCATTTTGTTTTCTTTTTTGAGGTCTACCTATGTGTAAATTTACGGGCCCCTCTCATCTTTTTAAGTGGGAGAACTTGCACAATTGATGGCTGACTGCATACTTTTTTTCCCCACTGTATATTTATTATGGTCTGTAGATACTTTTTTGCGAATGCTCCAGAAATGGGCTATGGCTTAGCCAAAGATGGGCATAGCTATGTAGGAAAGGTCTCATTATGCAACATGCTGCACCAAAAAATTAAAGTATACCAACTAACAGTGTCTCTCCAGTCTTCTTTTGACACATCGCTACTTTCTGAATGGGAAGTCACCGCTTTGGCTGCAGTAGTCACATGCCACTAACTTTTACGTTTCAAATTTAAACAGCTCTAAAAACTAGTGTGAGATTGTGGGATGTGATCGCTGCAGCCAATCAGTAGCCATTGTGGTGATGTCACCGTTTGGAAGTGATGGCGTGTCAACAGAAGAGGGAGAGCCCCGGCTGGAAACCCGGGACTGGGGAAGGTGAGTAAACTTTTTTCAATTTTTTTTGAGCGGGGAGCTTTTAAATGACTTTTTCAGTGAGGTGGACAACCCCTTCAAAGATGGCCAAAAAAACAAAAAGCATGAGCCACGGTAATGTGGCATTTTTTTTTTTCACTTTTTTGACAGTATTTGTTAAGGGGCCATAGAGTTTTTTTTTAAAACCTTAACTTATTTATTTTTTTTGGGTTTAAAATTATTTTTTTTTCAGTATCCAAAAATGTTTTGCCTTCTTATCCTGACAAAAGTTTTTTGCGATTTTTAATTTTTTTCTAAAAAAGTGTTCCTTTTTCAATTGACTTAAGGTTTAATTTTAAAAGAACAAAACTAAACTGCTGAACTGTGTCAACCTCATCATGACTGTCAATATTTTATTATGTTGTCGGTGAAGGTCTAACTTTGTGGATTTTGGCTAGCTGCGCTTTAGGTTCTTTTACTTTTTTGCCTTCATATAATTTATAAATGACATCTATGAGGCAATTTAAAGGTGCTTTCACTCATTGTAGATTGGTGAAAAACACTTGTAAAAACACTACAAAAACCATAAAAAAAACTGCAGCGCGTTTTCAGCTGGAAAAATCAATAGGCAACAAAAACTAAAAAATCTACAGTGGCTTTTTTTTTTTGAGTGTTTCTTTGCGATCTGGTCATTAGCAGTTTTTTTCAAAACACGCCATGCTTAGGTGTTGTAATTTTACTAGGGATGTTTTTGTTTTAGGCATTTTTCTTCCATTATATCTCCAATGTTTGTTTGTTTTTTAATATGTTTTAAGAAGTGTTTTCGCACATTGCAAATCATGAAATGATCACATGATTTGTGGTGAGAAAAATGTAACAGAAAAAAAATCCTTTTTTTTACACCTTTTTTTGTTTCAAAAACACTACAAAAACTGCATGAAGCCTAAAAAGAATAGGACACAATATTTGAAACTTCTTTTTGTGGGGGGAGAAAGGAGTGACTGTGCAAAATATAGGTGTGCAATTGCCCTTACACTTCTCTTAATATAACTTATTAACTTATTATTACACTCATTAAATGCCATGTATTTGGATTTAATCAAGGGGAGATATTTCTCTTTGGTGTGCTCAGCAGCACAGATAGAAATATAGAAATGTCCCTGCAGACTTACAGATCAGTAAGACGTAAGAAGACTTTATGTGGTCCAAAATCGGTTAAAGTGAACCTGTGAGGTGGCTTATGCCCTTCTATCTGAGAGCAGGATATGATAGAAGGAAAGAAGCTGAGCTCTGTAATATATAGATTGTGAGAGGGCGCAAGGGACCATCATTGATGGGAGGTCCGTGTCACCGATATGTCTGGTGTTGGAGAGGTAAAAGACCATTGTTTATTATGTGTCAGCAGCATTAGGCCACTGAAGTTTATTATATAGTTGCTAGTAGCAATAGTCCGGGCCGGGTTTTTACCGGAGCAGCCAAAGAGCTGGGTAGGATGGTCGCTTCCACATCTCCAGGTCCAGGCCAGGTTTGTTGGTTATGTAAGTCTGGTAGTCAGGTGAGCTAGAGGGTATGGTGCCTAGATTCACTGCAGTGCTGTGTAGTAAAGAGCTCTGTTTTGCAGGTCTGCAGTATACCTTCCTGGAAGCCGCGCTGTGCCCTGTCGACCATAAGGACGTGTGAGAACCCTGTGTTGGGCAAGAGGACTGTACTATCCGTGCTGCATGCTTTGACTCTGTTTAAGACTTTCTATACCGAGAGCAGGCTGGTGCAAGCCTGTTGTGTTTGATTGTGGTGTGTTCTACGTGTGACAAATAAAGAGCACCTGTTTAATTGGCACCAACCTTGCTGCTGGTTCCTGTGTAAAGGCTACCATTGGAGCAGAATCCCTACAAGAGATATATTAATAGAACCACGAGATGAGTAAAAAGCAGTGTGAATTCTGGCCAAACTCCTTAAGAGACAGAAGTGCTTCTGCTTACCCCACCCATATACAGTGATTGACAATTTTCCTTGTATCAGTTGTAATAAACCACAAGGGGCCGTAGTGGACGGCCGATATGTCTCACCGAGATGCCTGGTCTCGGTGTGGTAAAAAGCCTTTATAGTCCCTGGTGTCAGCGGCTGTAGACCACTGACACACGGTTTCCTATACGTTTAGTATAACTGCTATGCAGTTAATCGGGTAGGCTTTTTATTTGGAGTGGGCCAAAAGAGCGGGGTGGGTTGGCTACTCCCATGTCCAGGTCCAGGCCTTGGTTTTGTTTTCAGACGTATTTTAAACCTGGCAGTCAGGTGAGCAAGGGGTGGTGTCTGTCAGAAGGAGTCTGACAGTGTGAGAGTCAGACAGAGTGTCTACAGCAGGCTCCCTGCAAATCCCCTTGAACTGGATCCTGCTAAAAGAACCAGAGACTGTGAGTTTACACACGGACAGTGTGTTGTTTTGTTTTGCGCTGAAGGCCAGCTACGTTGTTTTCCTTTTGTGTGTACCTTTCTGGCAATAAACGCCATTCTAAAGGATAGTCGCAGACTGTGTTTCTCTGTACCACCTTTGAGCTGATTCCCTACACAGTGTATGTAAAGAGCAAACTGTGAAACACTGTATGTGGCCGGGGTTAGTAATACTTTTGCTTTCACAGTTTTTTCCTGCTCCAAGTCATATAAACCCATATATCACAAAGCTCAGCTTCTCTCTCTCTCTGTCATAACTTGTTCTAAAAGAGGGTGGCATAAAACACCTGACAGGTTTTCCATAAATTGTTTTGTATATTTGCATATGCAATAATAATAATCACTTTTGTAACTTTTCTGTTTTGTCAACCATTCAGGACAGTGAGAAAAATATTTTAGCTAAAATATAGTTTAATTAAACATAGGTACTAGTTTTGGATTGTTACACAGTTGCTCATATGGGGGCAAAGTTGTGACAACTCCAAATTATTTTCATAAAAGAAATGGGTAATAGTTGACATTTACAGTGTAACCTAGTTAAATTACAATGGTGGTAGAGGTAAGCCAAGTGTAATTTAAAAACAATAGGAGAGATAGTGTTCGTAGCTGACTCAAATGTCACACTGAGCATAGTAGTGCACTATGTAGTATTGTATGTCAAACTACGTTTGGCAAAGACATCAACCAAATAAGGCAACATTGTTTGCCGAATAACTACATTACTAACATACATTATAAAAAAGAAAATCAAATTAATTAGATATTTAGCAAGACTCTTTAAGTGACCATGTGAAGTCTGAAAACAAGAATGACAACATTGTCAGGCAGGAGATGTAAAAGTAAAACAGAACGCCAAATAAATAAGACAGGAAACATATCCTAAGGAACTTGGCCCCATTCTGCAATGTTGTAGCAGGGGGGATAGTTAAACAGAATTTTCTGCCCTAGAATAATTTGGCAGGAATCTCTATACTAGCAAAAGACCCAGCTGTTACAATGTTAGCATTTTAGAAAACTGTAGGAAAATGATTTTTTATTATTCTATTGGCTGTAAAGAGTCAGGATTTCACATTGAATTTTAATGTTTACATTTTTATGTAATGTAATATACAGCTGGGTTCTTCCTTACCTTACCTTTTGACACAACATATTCAGAGACGAGAAATGACGAGCTTAGAAAATACACATTTTTTGTAATATTATGGTAGGAGATACAGAATCTATGCTATAAGTGGCCACCAAGTAGTTGTCATGTGATTGTGGCCTATTATGAGTTTTGCTAGCATACCAAAATAATGAGGCACATTTACTATTGCAATGATGCCACAATTCTGGTGTAATCTGGCATACATGCTTTGCACTAAATTAATTATGTGGTTTACTCAATATTTGCAACTTGCCCAAGAAGAAGGAATGGCTCAGCATAAAAGGGGCATGACTGTACTAAAAGGGGGCATGGCCAGAAATGTTGCATTGTGCACCCAAAATATTGATGTAAAATTAGAGCGTTATGTTTTCCCATTATTGTCTAATGTAGGATTATAGATGCTCAGTAGTCCTGGGTCTTAATTGCTGGATTTTTCATTTCATTTTAATTCTTCGCCAAATGTTTTCTGAACAGGACAACACACTCTTCTTCTGTGAAGCCATGCTATTGTGATGGATGCAGTATGTGGCATCATGGTCTTGCTGAAATATGCATGGCCTTCTATGAAAAAAATGTCTGGATGGGAGCATGTTATTTAAAAACCTCTATATACTACCCATCAGTGATAGCGCCTTTCAAGATGTGAAAGCAGCTCATGACATAGGCACGAATGCAACCCCATAACTTTAGAGATGCAGGATTTTAATCCATGTGCTGATAAACAGTGGGATGGTTCCACTCCTCTTAATTGCACAAGAATTTTGAGTTTTAATTCGTCTGACCTGAGGACAGTTTTACATTTTGCCTCTATTTTAAATGAGATTTGGCCCAGAGAAGACATCACCGTTTTTGTATTGTGTTGATATATGACTTCTTCTTTGCATGATATCATGAAAAAGTATCAAGAGGTAAACATCTTCCCTTGCTACTTAATCTCCATCTACCAGCATAGCCATCTTAAAAGCATTATAGGCCCCGGGAATTGAACTGCAATGGGCCTTGCCTACACAACCTCAAACCATTAATGAAGTTCATAGCGATATGGGTCCAGGGTCACTCCAGAACGGGTAAAGACTGAAGCAAGCCAGCAAGATGGGTAGTGTTGTTGCTGGCACAAGTGGCACAGGAGAGAAGAAAATCCTTGACGTCTTGAACAAGATTAAGCCACCAGTAGTGTTGAGATATAATTAACAAAGATTTCCGGATTCCAGGATGGCTGGCAAGCATAGAACAATGTCTCCATTTCATGATTTTTCTCCTTAAGGCAGGACGAACAAAGGTCATCCTTGGAGGTACACGTTGGCGATCAATGAGAGCTGCGGTGTTCAGACGTTCAGGCGGGACTATATGCCGAGGTGCAGAGCCCAGGCTGGCAGTGTCAGAAGAACGAGAGAGAGCATTAGCCTTGATATTCTTGTCCGCCGGGTGGAAAAATAACTAGAAGTCAAAATGACAGAAGAAGAAAGACAACCTTGACGAGGATGAGAATTCAAGCGCTTGACGAGGATTCAGGTGCTGTGCCGATTGGAGATATAGGAGATTCTTGTGATCTGTATAAATGTTTACCGGATGAAGAGCACATTCTAGCAGATGGAACCATTCTTCTAAGGCCAATTTTATAGCCAACATAATTTCTCTGCAGAGGAGAAAAAAAAAGCACACAATGGTCTTGCCCTTAGGAGTTTTCTGTTTTGTGTTCCAAAGTTAAGACTTAGCGTTTTTGATTCTTGGTGATAGTCCTTGGCAGAATGTCACTCCAAGGGCTTCGTTATTTTGTGTGAGCTCAGACGAGAGGAGCAGCAGAATATAGACTTGCCAGAGGTGATGGAGCAGATGCAGCTGGTGGCAGGCGGACTGCTAGATTGTGCTTGGCATTCACAACCTGTAAATACGGATGCCCTGGTGGGCCACTGCAGCCGAGATGTCCCGGAGTTCAAACAAGGATACAATGATGGGATTCATGGCCAATTCATATGGTAATGAATCCACAGGTGTGAATCCTCTGGACTGTTGCAAGCTGTGGTATAAGCCCCATCATGGAGAAGAGTCTAAGGAGCCTCCTGGTCTTAATCACAGCCCACCCCAAGGCAGGTTGATCTTGTGCAGTGGGAGACTACCAGGTCCCCGACATGACTTGTTTGCTGTGGCAGCCAGGGTGCAGCATGGTACAGCATTGGCAAACAGGTGCATAGTCAGGGACATGTAGAAAGGTCAGGACAGGCGGCAGGCAAAGTGGTCAGGATAATCAGGCAGGAAGATATGGTACACAGAACAACTATTTAGCGAAAATAGCTCTCTAATAACAACAACTATTAAATAACACCAACAGATTAACAGCGAGCACAGGGATCATCAACTGGATATAAGGTCAGCGCTTGGTGATTAACCAATCACCGGTGTGCTGGACCTTTAAATTCCAGAGAGCTGACGCATGTGCGCCCTGGGGAACAAGTACACATACGGTGGCACTAAGCAGAGGAGCGCAGTGGAACCTTGAGCATTGAGGTGTGAGCACCTGCGGACTGGAGAAGGCAGAGCATGATTGCGCCTGCCGCACGGCATGGTGGCTCAGGATGGCGGCACCGGCGCTGCTCGTGACAGTTTGGTTCTTGGTTTGTTTGTACCTGGTTCCTAGAGTTATCCTGTTTGTGTTAGGGTTAATTGCAGATTAGGCTTATCTTTAGTGATAGTTTCAGAGACAGAAAGGGTCAGTGGTATCTGGTGTTAGGGTCAGCATTAGGGATTGATCAAGGGAAAAATATAATTAATACAAATTAGTTAAGGTTCATTTTTCTTTGTTGCCATTCATCATCTAGCCCTGGTTGCCTTCCTTATCTTTTATTGTACCAACATCTGTCTTGCCATTCTTTAAGGTCCATCATCTATTGTTAAGTGTCTCTTAGTAGAATGTTCAATACATACTTCATATTATGTTTCCTGTGACTTCCTTGTTGCTAACAAATTGACAATACTCAAGTCATGGGGATATGAGCACTAGGAACCAAAGGTAGGCGCTTCTGGTGAAGCAACTGAGGTGGTAACACCCATATATGAGACAAACTATAGTATACAGTATAGTAGATAATATACTATACAAGGATACTGCTATCCTTGTAGTAGACAAACTTCTTTCTAAGAAAAACAAATAACGTAATAAATGCTATGAACAAAGAGTTTAATCATTCTAAAGTGCCAATAACAAGAATAAAAAATATTATGTATTTGGTTCATGAACTGGATAATTTGTTAGAAGTGTAAAATGAAGGCTCTGAATAATCTTTTATAGGTATTAATATAGCAGTACACTATAAAGGGAACATAATTACGAGGTGTAAATGAAGGAATATTAAAATGACAGTTTTCCATTGAATAATTCTTTTAATTAACAGTTTGTTCTTCTTGACTCCTTAGCTGCAATGCAGACTATTTTGAAAATGATTTAGGTTTTTATCATTGTTAAGGATGTTTAAGAATCCAACTGAAGGAGTGTCTTATATGTAGATAGTAAGGCATCCCTTGTACTATACTTTATTATACAATGAAACCTCCAGAGAAGCATGCCTCCAAGTACTCCTAAAGTAAAAAAGGTTTCAGGGCTGTGATATAAAAAAGGGTGTTCTCACAATGCTGTTTCACAGAGCCTAATCTTCACAGCTAGCTTCAGGCTCTCCCTCTGCTATTCCTAGCTAAGCATGTTAGGGGTACATTGCTAAAAAAAAGGGTTTAAACAGTAGGGTAGAAGGCTACAGAACTCTAAAGGACTAAACTTTGTCAGTAACATAAATAAACAAGCTTCTGTGCTGCTAATAACACACAGCAGAGAGTGACATCACCATGGTAAACCAGGGCAAACCAAACACAGTCTAAATGATTGAGCCGTAGCGAGATCGTGTGGTCCCGACCAGTAAAAATGGCAGCTGGAAGTCTGGTGAAGTCTTCCATCACCACCATGCTTCCATCACCAAAATGCTTTACTACTTCCGTCCTACGCAGGAAGTAGTAAAACCGCCATATTTGTATACCATTTTGCATTGTATTACAATGTAATAGGCTGTATAAATGATTGCGCCCATGAGTGGTGAAACACTCTAGGGGGACTCAATGTTAAAGTAAAAAAATATATATATTTTAAAGTATAAAAAAATAAAAAATATTCAAAGTTTAAAAAAAAAAACCTTTGTCATTTCACGTCCCCTAAAAATCGAAATAAAACTGATCAAAAAAGTTACATGTATTCCAAACTGGTACCAATAAAAAGTACACTTCAGCCTGCAAAAAATACACCCTCACTCGAGTCCGTAGGTAGAAGTACAAAAAAGTTATTGGTCGCAGAAAATGGCACCGTGGCAAAAATGTTAAAAATAGAAAATGTTTTGATTCTTTTTTTTGGTATGAAAGCATAATGAAAACCATATTTATATTGCCAGATTTGTATCAACCTGCAGAATACAGAGAACACAAATTAGGTGCAGTAGTCAGCTCTTCCTAGGAAAGCCCGTGTGCACGAAGAAACCGTTTCAAATAACGGCAAAGGCAAGATTTTGAACACCATTAAAGTTTATTGGTTTTAAAAAAGTGGATAATCAATTCGTTTGTGCTGGAGCACCACTTCTATATCTGTTTCAAAGAATACAGATAACATATCATTTATACCAAAAATTGAACGCCGTAAAATAAAAAAATCCGCAAATATGGCACAAGTATGTTTTTTTCACATTATACCCCCACTTAGTATTTTTTTCCCCAGTATATTCTAATGTACAGTGAATGACACCATTAGAAAATACATCTTGTCCCACAAAATAAAAGTCCTCATATCTCTATGTAGATGGAAAAGTATAGAAGTTATGGCTCTTGGAAGGCAAGGAGGAAAAAACTAACATGCCAACAAAAAAAAGCTTGGTCTTTAAGGGGTTAAGGAAGGCTTTGTGCCTGACATTTATCCTAGGCTTATTACCCTGAAGCAATTTCTTCACAGAATAAAGCAGTATATTAGAGCTTGACTTTTATTAGTAATGCAAGAGGATAGGGACAACAGTGGTTTAGATTCCTGCATGCCAGACTATCATGTTTGGGACACACACTCGACTATATGGTGTTTTTATGAGGTCAATACCTCTAAAACAAGTGAAGACTTCTGCAATCATTCTATCTTTATCGCTGCTCTAAAACCCTAGAGATCTGCAAGATCCATTCGTCTACAAGTCTATGCACATACAGTAGTCCATTGTATCCCCTTATGTGAAGAGCCTGGCAATCAAGCCATGAACTTTACAATGTGTATGTATCATCTACCATGCTAGTTTGGTTCTAGTTCTCTGTATGTGGTACACTTGTGGAGGGGAAGACTCTGTATTCTATATTGTAATAAAACATTTATTCCAAATCTGTTTCTATTCTGTAAGTAGGGTGTAATGTTAAGAGGAGAACAGCTGAGATTATATCTGAAATCTAGAAGCCACTCCATTTCAAATCCTTTATCATTTCCTTCATAGTTTATGCCCTCACCTTCTAACACAAGCAAACCAGTTATTTCTATGATGGTAGGAGCAAGAATGGTTGCAAAAAAAAGAGGCATTAATGTTTATCGATCTGTAAACTGGCAATCCCCTTATTGCATAACAGATTCAACTAAGGTTAAGCCCACATAGTTAAGATTGCTAAGACCCACACACTAAAAGAGATTTATTATTACTGTGCAGTACATTAGCACTTGAAAACAATACATACAGTAACATACATTTGTTTAAAATGGTCCTTCCATGGTTTTAATATTGAAAACCTATTCCTGGCAGTGATGAGCACCAGCTGCCTCGTTATAGTACTGTACATAACAGTCCTTAGTGCTGCCACTCAGTCCCTTCATTCTGCAAATTAAATATTTATGGCCTTCTTTTTTTCATGGATAGACCATCAAGGTGGTGGTGGAGAATGCTAGGTTCCCCTCAAAAAAAGTTATTTTAGATCTTAAAGATTGAACAAAGGGTTTTACTTTTTCACTTAACAATGGCAGAAGTTCTTGATGGTTGCAAACATGTTACGTAAGACATTGTAGCTGATAGTGATGGTTCATAGTAAAAGTTAGTTTTATGCTTGGTGGCTGCAGTTTACAATAAATGTCACTTTGTACTTAGTAATATGCTGTATATGGCACAGTTACTTGTGCTGGTTGCTGAATACACTTGGTGTCACTAAACATTCTAGAGCTAAGTTTCAAAAGTCTTTAATACAAACATTTCAACCTAAAGTAGTTGTCTCACCAAAGACATTGATGGCATATTGATAAGATATGCCATCAATTTTTGATAAGTGCAAGTTCCACCTCTTGGACCTGCACCTTTCTCAAGACTGAGCACCAAAACCCCTTTGTTTTGAACAGACAGGAGGTTGGGACTCTACCATTGAAATTATTAGGAACTCCAAGTTCAGCCAAGCACACTGCTCAACTGTACTTGGAACTCCTATTGAATTTAATAGTAGAGCCTCAACCGCCTCATTGTTCAAAACGGATAGGTTTCGGGGATTGTTTTTGTAATCGGTGCAAGTCCCAGAAGTGGGGCCCACACCTATTAGACACTGATGGCATATCCTATCAGGATTCCATCAATGTCTGTGGTGGGAAAGTCAAGCTTTACATTGACCACACTGTCAATTAATACTTAACATAATTAAACTGAGTGACAGTAACATAGGCCAATAACTTTTCCAGGAACCTACCATGGTCTAAACACATATTTTTTTGTAGGTGCCACTCTACTGCTCGCTAACAATAGTGTTATTGCCCAGTGTTTCTGTGCCACAATGCAACATTCTCATGCCCACATGAAGCTTCTAAGAGCCTTTACTTTCTCTTACAGACAGGACATAGTGGTGACGCCAGCAGACTGCACACAATGTGCTCAGTGCAGTGCATATCAGAGTGCAGCATAACACATACAGTATATATCATATGCTCAATGAATACATATAACGTAGATAGATACTGGCTCGTGCATCTATTAGGGCTACGGCCCTTCTTTTCATTTCCCAGCTCTCTCTTTTGTGACTTTTTGAAAAAGGTCAAATGACCGAAACGTCTTTCACAGTCACTTACAATTGTTTTCACTGGAGCCTGTAGTGAATTTCTTCAATAAAATATTCATTTGTGTGTTTGCAACAATACACGTGTAGTGTGCAATCAATCTATGGAGTTTCTGGACTTTTATTATCCTTGACTTGCACCTTCTACATATATCTTACCAACGGAGTGCTTACTATAAAATTCTCTTACCTATAAGGTAGAAACATGACAATACCAACAAATGTTCTCATGGTGACATACTGTATATGCACAGTTTGTGAGTCTACGTCATATGCTGCAGCCCACTATCCTCACAGATATTTTCAATAAATGCCGCTGCCTTTCACCTCTTCAGGTACATCTGATAGCTGCTAAGTTGAAGTTAAGCTACTTAATCACTAGCATGTCCTTCTGTATTCTTTGCAGATTCCTCTAAGACTCCCCCTTTGTCAGACAATGTCTTCTGGACCTGCTCCATGCCTTTAGCCCAGTTCTTTTCTTTAATCAGTAACAGAAAACCTCTGCCTACCCTATCTCATTTCCTGCCAGTAGCTCTTTATATATCCTGTCCTAGTGCCTGCAACAAAAGCTAAATGTAAAGCACATACTTCTGAAGCTCAGGCGTATTGCAGGCGTACAGTGGCACGTACAGGACATGACGAAATACGCCGTCGGGGAAAGTAGTAGACAATCATAGCTCTCAATAAGAACTATGAATTACCATATTTGTGGGGCATAATTCAGACGTATTATGCCCTGCCAAGACGCTGTGTGAACATACCCGAACAGCAAAAAAAATCTCAATCTTATAAATGCAAAATATATAGAAATTTGCATATTATGAACGATGAAATTTGCAATGACTTTATTGTACAATAAGGGATGTTTTTTTCACTTTAGAATCATACACATATTTATGGAGTTATTTTACATTACTGTAGGACAGAAACATATCTTATTTCACTTTATTCAGGTGAAATATTACAATGTGACATTTATGGTATAGAAACATGGTGGATAAAAGTATAGTGTATCACTAAGTAGGAAATATAACTGCTGCGGTGCCAATATCAAATCAATATTGCCAGGTAATAATATCTAGTGTAGAACATGCACAAAAGCTGCACTGATCCACAGGGATAACCTCTGGATTACTTGATGTATATATAGCTATGTATATATGTAGGTATACTGTGCTAACCTTGTCGTGAACCTTCTGTCCTTGCTCCATTCCATCGATAGGCTCCTGATCTGTAGCTTCCCCAGTAACCATCTTTCTCTGGATATGAGCATTTTGTTCCCTTAATGCAACAATCTGCAAATGAAAAATTTCAGTAATATTACATAAAATAACAAGTGAATGCAAGGATTTCCTAAAAGCTGTAACACCAGATATTCTTTATCTTTGTTTTATGAGTGACTCTAAAGACATTGTAAGCCCATTTTTTGCATCCGGCTCATTTACTTTTTCAAAGATTTAGTATCATTAAGAGGCTTGGAGCACTAGGGCACTGGCTGAATCAAGAGTGATTTGCACATACTTGCCCTTTGAGAGGCTACAAACTGGTAACTGAAAAAACTGGAAAGTGTGGCATGCATGTATTTAGACCCCTGAACTCTGTTGCCCCTAAATAAAATCCATTATGACCAATTGCTTTTAGAAGTTACCTAGTGAGCACATAGAGTACATCTGTATGTAATTTATCCTGAGCTTAACTACAGCTGTTATGAGATGATCATTAGAAAAAACATTACAAGGGTTCCACCGTGTTTCCTTCTTTAAATATTTAGGCTCCATCAGGGAACCAAAAATTTGTCCCAGAAGTTGGAAATATTAAGCCGTGATACTTATAATCCATAAATCAGTATAGATAAATATATACACTGAAAATGAGCAATATCTATAGCCAGAAAATAAACTATATAGATATATCCACACACAAATAGGGTAGAATGCAAATGGCAGTATATTCAAGACCCATAAACAGGTAGAATACAAAGGTTAGTATATTCAAGTCCCATAAACAATTGGCCAAAGTGGTCGCTATCCCCTAATGTAAAGTCGCAACTAATGATTGGCTCCAGTTTAAATGTTGCCGCCGAACAATCAGAACTAACAGTAAGATACTTACATAAGTTCATCCAATTTACCCAGCTCTTTGCATTCTACCTGTTTTTGGGACTTGAATATTCTGCCCTTTGCATTCTACCCTATTTGTGTGTGGATATATCTATATAGTTTATTTTCTGGCTATAGATATTGCTCATTTTCAGTGTATATATTTATCTATACAGAATAATGGTTTGTAAGTATCACAGCTTAATATTTCCAACTTCTGGGACAATTTTTTGGTTCCCTGATGAAGCCTAAATAACTATAGTGGGAAAAGTGACGGAACTCTTGTAATTTCTTTTCTAATCATCGTCTCATATGAAGGCCTGGAGATATTGCCTATATAGTGTTAGCTTGTGATTTAAAGTATAGATTTATAGTTTTGTGATTTTATTGGTATATCTGTATTTATAATGTAAAGAGGTTTTGTACTCCCTACTGTGTTCTTGGGTATAGGAGCCAGTAGTATACACTAGTGAATAATAGAGTGTTGTAGTCAGGAATAGGTTCCGGTTGGGGATGCCCTTATCGGGGTGACTACCCAAATTTTTGCCCTGCAGGGAAGGACTTGGTAGTTACTTAGATCTATTAATAGGGATATGTCTAGGTGTAGGTTTAAGAGTATTTTATATAATATTAGTTAAGATTAAAAGTCAAGTTTTATAAATTTTTCCCACGTAAGAGTGATATGTAGTTTTTGAAACACTGCACATCAATTTGAACACACCATTCCCACCCTGAAGTATGGTGGTGGCAGCATTATGCTGTGGGGATGCTCTGCTTCAGCAGGGACTGAGAAACTAGACTTAGTTAATTGGAAGATGGATGGAGCTAAATACAGGGCAATCTTGGAGAAAAAGCTGTTAGAGGCTGCAAAACACTTGAGACTGGGAAGTAGGTTCATGTTCCAGCAGGACAATAACCCTAAATATCCAGCCAAAGCTACAATGAAATGGTTTAAATCAAAGTATATTCATGTGTTAAAAGGGCCCATTCAACATCCAGACCTAAATCCTATTGAGAATTTGTTGTATGACTTGAAAGTTGAGGATTACAAATGTTTGCAACCAATCTGACTGAGCTAGAGCTTTTGAAAAGAAGAATGGGTAAAAATTCTAGCTTCTAGATGTGCAAAGCTCATAGAAACATACCCCAACAGACTTGGATTTGTCATTGCAGCTAAACGTGATCCTAAAAAGTATTGACTCAAGAGTAGTGTTGAGCGATTTTTATCGACAAAGTTGAAATCGCAATGTTTTTATGGTGATCGAAATTTCCAGATCTCGATAATTTAGGTTTAAAATCTGTGCATATTCTACTAAGATAGCGCTTTTTCGGCGCTTCCTGTAATTTTGGCGGCCAGCAATGAGGATTACAGAATAGAGCATGGGTGAGATGGTCGTTGTGCGAACGTCCATGACTGGATGTGTTGGTTGCGATTGGCTGGAAAATTCACATGACCTCGTTTACATAGAACAGAGTTTCTGTTTCAGCCTCAGTGTCTCTCCGCGTTCTCATAGGGATAGGACCTGCTCTCTGGCCTGTGGCCAAACAGATCAGCGAAATTAGTCTTATTTCTGCACAGAGAAAACCTCTACTATTAGCTGTGAACCTTCCAATTTAGTTAGATAGAGATTGAACTTTATGTAGTAGCTAGGAAATTTTAAGCAGCACTACGCTGTAAATTCACGGGCGGGTGGGAGCGGGGGAGCCCCCGCAGGCGAACACAGACAAGCTATATCTATAAAGAACACTGGATAAAGTTCACCAAGACTTAGTGTAGACATGGTAGTGGATATTCTTTATTATTAACAGTTTGTATTGAAATATTTAATGGATGTTGGGCAGCCTGAACTTATATTGGATAACATAATTACTAGTAACGGCTGGTCTCTTTGTTAGCTGCAAAAAACTCCACTTTTATTATCATATACATTTCAGATTAGATGTTCAATTTTAACCCTTACACCTGTGACTGTGATAGATCCACTTGCACTTAAATTTACAACTGCATTTTGTAGTCAGAACTGGTTGTTTGTTGCCAAAAAAATACCGTGTATGTACGAATACACTAAGTTACGTGTTTTTTTGACTTTTGCGCCACCCAGCACGTTCATGACGCGGATCTACGTAAATCTTTAAAACAAGCCAATTCTTTTATTCACCACAGGTGAATTGAAAGGTGCATAATATTACCGTTTTATTATATCAAAACATACAGTTACGTGGTTTTTTGACTTTTGCGCAACCAGCACTGTTCATTGACGCAGCATCTTCAGTTAAATTTAAACAGCAATTCTATATTCACGACAGTGTGAATTTTGAAAGGTGCAAAAAATACGTTTTATTATATCAAAACATTACAGTTACGTGTTTTTTTTATCTTTTGCGCACACAGCCACTGTTCAGGACGCAGCATGCTTACGTAAATCTTTAAAACACAATTCTATATTCTCTCAGAGGTGATTTGAAGGTGCAAAAATACAGTTTATTACATCAAAAACATAAACGTTACTGTGTTTTTTGACTTATGCGCGACCAGCTCTGTTCATTTTCGCAGCATCTACGTAAATCTTAAAAAAGCAAATCGATAATCACCACAGGGGAATTGTGAGGGGCAAAAATACCGTTTATTATATCAAAACATAACAGTTACGTGTTTTTTGACTTTTGCGCACCCAGCACTGTTCATTGAGCAGCATTCTACGTTAAATTTTAAAACAGCAATGTCTAATATTTCACCACAGGTGATTGAAAGGTGCAAAAAATACCGTTTATTATATCAAAACATAACAGTTACGTTTTTTTTTTGACTTTTGCGCACCCAGCACTGTTCAGTGACGCAGCATCTATGTAAATCTTAAAACAGCAATTCTATATTCACCACAGGTGAAGTGAAAGTGCAAAATAATACCGATTTTTTATACCAAAAACTTTAACAGATTTACGTGTTTTTTGGGGACTTTTGCCCAGCCAGATTTGTTGTTAGACACCTTGCAGTTAAATTTGAAGTCCAGCCAATTTTGTTTTGATGTAGAGGGATTTGATGAAATAGCTGGTGATTTGCCATCTTTTTATAAAGAGACTTTCTCCAAAATATTCCATACCTTACTCAAATTTTTATATTTCTGAACTTGGGAGCGAAAATGAAGGTGGTAAGAGTGCAAAGAGCGGGGTAGCACATGGAGGTTAGAGGTACGATGAGAAGGTGCTACTTCCAGTGCTGGCGACAACACGAATGCCAGCGGAATCGTCAGTTGCAGGACCGTTAGGCCTGTATCGCTGGGTCAGGGCCCTGTGAATCTAAGTAACGAACATTGTCGGCCATTTGTCCTTCAGTGGTTAATGCAAAACCTGATCTAGCAGTCTTAACTACACCTCGTCCTCGCAGTCACTGGGCAACAAATGTCGTCATCAGCATTTCCAGCCAGCCACATAGAACCGCACTCCCACAACATGATAGCAGCCCTAATGTCAATGATGAATATATATGCATAATCCACCCCTCCCACTGTGGATCAATCCATGTCTGAAGACTCTTTGATGACAAATGCGGTTGCTGGGGTCAGAAGGAATGTTTTAAAAGATCAAGAGGTGATTTAGTCTGATCTGGACACCCAGTTACTGATGCCATCAGAGGAGGTGAAGGAAGCTGGTCAATGCAACAATCACGGGGCGGTCGGCAACGCCTCGGCAGTGCCCCCTTGCTTGTAGGCCCGCGAGCTTCTGGATGCAGAAAGGTCAGGACGACCAAGTCACCTGTGTTGATGATGATGATGATGAGGATGACGACATTGCGGTTCCAATCCTGGTCTTTTCCGCAGAATTTGCTTGCGAGCCGCGTTCATCAGTGGACGAGGTGGAGACAATGGGGTAGTGTCATATACGGGGTCCCGCCACCAAAAAGGGACGAGGGCGTCGCAGAATGTCCGACTGATATGATTCCGCCAGCCTAACGGTACGAGCAATCCCGCTCTAGCTTATCGCCGTCATAAGGTCCAGGACCTCTCAAGCCTGGGCCTTCTATGAAGAAGCCTCTGATTCACCAGGATGTCATATGCAACCTTTGCCGTAAAGCATAAGTAGAGGCAATATACCTAAGTGGTTAACCACCACCAACATGTCTAGTCAATGCTGCGAGATGCATGAGTTGAAATGGGAGCGGGAACACTGGCCAAAAAAGGCCATGACCGACGCCGGCCTCCAACCACTGTCAACCCTCTGTCTCCGCCTCCTCCTCCTCGCCACACCACAAGCGTTCCTCAGCTGCACAGGTCTCTCAGAGGTCATTGATCAGGATCAGTCCTCCGCTTAGCCCCACCATCGCCGAGAGTACAACCAGCACTCACCAGAGACCCATCCTACCCTCTTCTAATTCTGCACAGTTTGACGACCTGCAAGCCGTACAGCACTGTCTAGCAGCCAGCTTCTGTTTCCAGGTTTGGGAGGCAGAAGATAACAACTTTAACCCAAACCATCCCAAGCCATTATGCACTGTATGTCGGCTTTTGCCGGCTTTGGCTTGGAAAGTTGCCTTTCCGTCTGGTGGACACAGAGGGTTCCGCAGTCTGGCCATCGCTTGCCGTTCACCAATCCAGAGCCGAGCAGGCATTTCTTTGCCAGAAAAGCCCTCCCTGCCCGGCCAGCCCGTGTCATTCTAAAATTTCAAGCCGCGTTGTCTGCATCATGTGTCTATGGAAAATCCATCTTCACCACCGACACCATGGATAGTAAGTCACGGCTCAAGGCCGCTATATCTCTGGATCAGCTCATGGGTGAGCTGGGTAGGATTCTGCTGGGGGTGCGGTGGCTCTCAGGCTCGGAGCACGCTCTTAAAACCGCAGGGATGGGCAGGGCTCTTTCCCCCAAGGTCCTCTGGTGGCATCACGTTGCCCAGAGACACCAGGCCGTGTTGAAATTAATCTGCCTTGGAGACCGTCCACACACAGGTCAGGAGCAGTGGACGGCTCTAAGCAACGAGACCGGGCGCTGGCTGGGTGACAAGAACCTTGTGCCAGGCAAGGTGGTGTGCGATAACGGGCGAATCTGCTGGCCGCCCTTAAGATCGGTAGGCTGGAGCACATCCCTTGCCTGGCACATGTCATGAACCTTGTCGTCCAGAAATTTCTAAAGAGCTACCAGGGTCTGGACTGCCTGCTGAAGAAGGCTCGAGGTCTGAGTTCGCACTTCCGCCGTTCGCACCCTGCTTCGTCCCGCCTGGCTGCGTTGCAGCGTCAGCTCGGCCTCCCAGTCAACCGTCTCATTGTTGACGTGGCAACACGCTGGAATTCCACCCTCCACATGCTCCAGCGATTGTGGCAGCAGCGCAATGCCATTACGCAGTACGAAGTGACACATGGCCTGACAAGCAGCGGTACGGACCCGGAGAGTGGAGGCAGGTGAAAGAGCTCTGCACCATCCTTGCCAGTTTTGAAGAAGCCACCAAAATGGTCAGTGCGGACAATGCCCTTGTCAGCATGAGCATTGTGGTGATCTTAGTTCTGGAACGATCGTTGGACACTCTGAAACAACAGGTCCCGCCAGCGACGGAGGAGGAGACGGACACAGATGCGGACACGGAGCCTTTCTCTCCGTCAAATCCACAAGGCCCGACAGTTTCACAATTTCATCGGTCTTCTTAGGCAGTGGTTCGGGGTCCAGAGCTAGTGCAAGGTGGCGCCTCAGCTCTCAGGGTGCATCATCTCAGGCAAGTCCGGGCTGTGTTGTAGCTGTGCCGGAGGCAGCGGAGGAGGAGGAGGAGGAGGGATTCCTGGACACCGACGTTACTGACGTCCCTGCCTTGGAAAGAGGTTGGCGCGATTTGAGGCGGAGGAGGGGAAAATGAGGAAGATCCCGTTTGCTAGTGCCCCCGACCAAAAGGCTTGGGAAATCAAGGGGTCCTCTCTCAAAGAGTGCTTGGATGCTCCATTTCCTCCAACATGTCCTCGCATTAAAGGCCATCAAATGAAAAAGTTACTGGGTGGCCACCTCCTGGATCCCC
>JAODAL010028045.1:0-53962 GCA_025379985.1 Phyllomedusa bahiana | reverse complement strand
CAACGGTTGTTCCGGGAACTTTGTATTTGATGTGGTTTACAATGCCCCAAACCCCGATCTGGCCATAATCCTCACCTTTTACTTGAAAAAACCTTTTGTTTTATGAGGTTATGCATGATTGGCTGTCTGTAGCACTCTTCATACAGTGTGGTACACGTCATCTATGCTCTTACAGTTTTAGTGGGTGCAGCAGTGTTGGCAGTCGAACCTCTCTACATACAGTGTGGTACAAATTCCCACTTCTCTACAAGTATTGGTAGGTCTGCAGTGATTGGTGGTCTCGCACCTCTCTACAGTACAGTGTGGTACAACTTCCGTACTGTCTTATACATTTATGGGAGCATGCGGATTGCATTAAGGCCTCTTCATACAGTGCGGTATACTTTCCCCTTATGTCTTACATGGTTAGTGGGTGCATACAGGATTGGCGGAATAAAAGCTCCTTCTATAGTACAGTGCGGTACTACATGTCCTGTACCTCTCCGGATTAGTGGGGTGCATACAGGTTGTGGTCTAATAGCCCTCTCAAAAGTACATGAGTACTAATTCCTGTACTGCTCTTACATGTATTAGTAAAGTGCATGCAGTGTTGGGTGTCTAGTAGGCCTCTCTACATCTTGGGTCACAGTCCAACTGTTTTTAACAGTTTTAATGAGAACATGCGGTTTAAAGGGCTAGGCCCTCTGTCATACGTGCGGTAACATGCCCAACGCTTTTACAGGTTTTAGTGGGGCATGCGTGATTGGTGGCTAATCGCTTCTCACAGACAGGCGGTATACATGTCCTGTACCCTTACAGTACTAGTGCATGCATGCAGTGAAAGGGGGGCA
The DNA here is from genome assembly GCA_025379985.1 of Phyllomedusa bahiana. Lineage (NCBI taxonomy): Eukaryota > Metazoa > Chordata > Amphibia > Anura > Hylidae > Phyllomedusa > Phyllomedusa bahiana. The sequence goes on along the minus strand of JAODAL010028045.1, from coordinate 53,132 downwards.
AGTACACCTCTCTACATAAGTGCGGTACACTTTCCTGTACGCTCTTACATGATTGGGTGGTGCTGCAGGGTGGGAAAAGGGTTTTCTGGTGCCCTAGGCAAATAAGGTACAAAGCGTCCCCTAAATGAAAAATTACCCCCCATTCCTCCATGCACCCTCTTTTCTGCCTGGGAAGAAGTGGCGCACTAGATGGTCGCCTACCCATCGTCCCGGCCCCTGGGTGCATGCATGTGATTGGCACTCTAGTAGCTCCTCTCTACAGTACAGTGTGGTACTACATGTCCTGTACTGCTCTTACATGTGCCAGGATGACCAGCTTCTTTAGGCACCAGGTGAGGGACCCATTTTCTTTTTTTCTGGTACATTGTATATAAAGTACATGAGCCAAAGAAGCTCCTGTTATGAAATGGAAAGTGATTTCCAGCTCCCAGCAGCTCTTTCTGATGTTATATGGAAGGACTTGCTTTACCTGGATCAGTTATCTGCTTGATGTTCGTAAATCTTCATGTTGTATTACATTGGTGACATCTTGGGGCTTTAGAAGCAATTACCAGTTTTCAATAGATTTAGAATTTCAACATACTCTTTGATATTGGTTCCGGAAACATAGTACATTGGAGGATGCAAGGGAACTACAAATTACATTTCCCATGTATTAGTCTTATTGAATGACTGTGGGGCTAATATACTGTATATGCAGTACAACAGCAGTTCAAGCAGCACATCCATGCCTAAAGGAGCGGTCTATGGTTTCTGCTGTGGACATACATGTCTGCTATTTATTCAACATGTGAAGGGCATACCTTAGGAAATACTGATGCACAACATATGAAGAACCCAGGTTGTCATCTACAGGTCTTGGGCTTATTTCTGATAAAGATCACATGCAGGTGATGGTGGCATTATGTTGTGTGCATGAACTACCATCTTATTTGGACCAGTCACCTTCCTATAGAATCTGAATTTGGATAAAGAGTATAATGTATAATCAAAGGTTGTGTACTAAAACACTGGGGCCGATCAATACTGTCTGACACTGAGGCTATGTTCAAACGGCTTATTCATGCCGTAATTGCGGGACGGATTTCGCCCGCAATTATGCCGTGTGCTCGGCAGCGGGGGCGGGGCCCGACAGCTCGCCGGCCCCATAGACATTCATTATCCACGGCGTGTATCCCACCGTGATAATTGACATGTCACTTTCTCCCCGCTCGCCGTATTTCGCAAGCGGGGAGAGGAGACGTAATCCACAGTTCTCTATGAGAACTGTGGATTACCATAATGCCTAGGACGGATTTCAGCCGTAATTCGCGCAGTACGGCGCGAATTACGGACTGAAATCCATCCCAAAATAAGCCGTGTGACCATAGCCTTAGGGGCACATGTATGAAAACTGTCTAGGTCTAAAACTCACTTTGTTTCCCATAGCTACCAATCAGAGTGCCCCTTTCATTTCATATAGTGCTCTGGAAAAATGAGAGGGGCGCTCTGATTGCTTATGGGCAACAAAGTGAGTTTTAGAACTAGACAGTTTTCATACATGTGGCCCTTCGTGTAAACTGCCAGTCCTAAAATGCACGTTATCATAGTGTTGATAAATCTGCCGCATGTCTAAACTGCTTAGTCTCACTACAAAGCGTAGTGGCTTACTTTATGCCACTAACTACTCCAAAAAATTGTAGCAATTCTTTTCCGCACGGCGTTGCAAATTAAGCTACATCTCTTTCCCTGGAAGCCGCAACCCTTGTCAAACAAGATGCAGAAGTGTCTGAAACACATAATAAATGTGGTGTTAAGCATGGACACCAGTATTTTTGGTGCAAATTGCAGCAGAATTCTAGCGCATCTACCATAATAAATGTTCCCCTTTGTGTTTCAAATGTGTTTTGCCTCTCAGTTTGCTGCCAGTAGCTGAACACATTTTTCAGACTTTGTTCTCTCAGTTGGCTAAAAAATCACCAACATACTAACGCCTTTTCTGTTGCCTATTTTGATTAACCAGTCTTTTTCTTTCCCCCGTCTGTATTTTTTGATCAGCCGTATGGTTACAGTAAGCTATAACATTCTCTAAGCATCAATTATCCTAATGTAAGCAGGTTGAAGGTGACTATGGGACATCACAAAAAAGAGAGTCATCAGCAGCTTTCAAATACTTTGGCCCCGTTCACACGTCAGATTTGGCCGCGGTTATGGCCATGGGCTCCGACGTGGTTTCCGCGGCCATAACCGCGGCCAAATCGCGCCTAGTTTATTAACATGGTTTCCTATGGGAAACCGCGTTAATATTCACACTCCGCGGGTTTGGCCGCGGCGTCGGGGCCGCGGCCAAACCCGCGCGTGTGAAGAACTCTCCTGTCTATTCCTGACAGGGAGTTCACTGCGCGGCGGCCGCGGGCATCGCCGCGGGTGGTGCGCGGCTGGGACGCGGCTCGCGCCGCGGTTTGCCCCCTGCTATTAATTTGCATGGGGGCAAACCCTCGGCGCAAGCCGCGCCCCAAACCACGCCCCTCCCGCGCCGAGACCACGCCCACCGCCCGCGCCGCAAACCCGCGTCGGGAGACGCGAGTTTGCGGCGAGGCCTGACGAGGTTTTGGCCACGGCGAAACCCGCGGCCAAAACCACCGTATGAACGGGGCCTTAGGCCACATGTATGAAAACTGTCTTGGTCTAAGACTTTCTTTGTTGCCCCTAGCAACCAATCAGAGCTCCCCTTTCATTTCCTATAGTGCTCTAAAAAAATGAAAGGGGCTCTCTAAATGGTTGCTATGGACAACAAAGACTTAGACCAAGACAGTTTTCATACATGTTCCACATATCTCCAGACTGAGCAAAGATCTTTACTGAGGGCCTTAGGCTAAGTGATACTTGCCAACTTTTGAAAGTGGAAAAGCAGTAATAAATTTGCATGGACACGCCCATCTTGCTAGTGTGCTGCGCCCCTTCAAAAAGCCACACCCACTCCACCTAACTGCATAACGGCTTTGGAAGAAAGCCAGGTAGATGCCCCCTCTAGCCAGGTAGTGCCCTTATAGCCAGGTAGTAGCCCTCCATAACCAGGTAGTGCCCCTTACAGGCAGGTAGATGCCCCCTTGTGGCCAAGAAGATGCCCCCGTGTGGCCCGGTTGATGCCCGCTGGTGGCCGGGTAGATGCCCCCTTGTGGCCGGGTAGATGCCCCCTTTGTAGCCAGGTAGATGCCCCCTATAGCTAATACAAATAAAATAATAAAGCCACGTACCTCACCAGGCTCCCTGCAGCGCGGCCAGCTCTGGACATCTCAGCATCGCAGGGGGAGGGAGTGCAGCCATGCGTCACACCCCCTGCGACGCTGATCTGTATGTACAGCGCACACTGGCGCTGTACATACAGGGGGAGAAGCAAGGAGGGGAACGATCCCTCCTGCATCCTCCCTGTACGGCAGCTGCAGGAGCATGCAGCTGCTGACTGACTGTGCGGCTGCGGCCACACAAGTCAGTGAAGCTCGCCGGGCAGGTAAACGGCCGCTTCACCCGCCTGCAGTAGCGGCCCGGCGGCGCCAGAGTAGCGCACTAGCGCTACTCTGGCGCCGCGGCATTTAAAGAACCCCCGCTGCCTGCTGGCGGCGGGAGGTTCGCCAACTCTGCGGGGTGGCGGGGGGGACCCCCATTAGCGGGACCCCCCCCGCTAAAAGCCGGAGAGTTTGCATGTATGAGCTAAGTCTAGATGGCAAGTGTCAAAATGCTGTCCAAAATCCGATGGCATTGTGACACTTGCAGGGCCAGGGTTTTTGGCGCAGAATTACACAAATTCGCAGTCGGTTTTCAGATTTGCTGTCAGCCCTGTGCATTCAATGGACAGGACCGATGGCAAATCCAAGCAGAATCCAGCGGAATATACATGTTGCATATTCCACTGGGTTTTAAACCCAATGGTAAAAAAATCTGTCCTGTATAGACTACAGCCTGGATTCTTCATTGCTGTCTATGCAACACAGGGCACCATTGAAATCCGATGGTAAAGCTATGCCTTAGGCTATGTCTACACAGCACAGGTTTTTGGTTGGATTTCGATGGTGCCCTGTGTGCATAGACAGCAATGAAGAATCCAGGCTGTAGTCTATACAGGACAGATTTTTTACCGTTGGGTTTAAAACCCGGCAGAATATGCAACCAGTGTCCCATAGACAACAATAGAAAATCCAGGCTGTAGTCTACACAGCAAGGATTTTTTCTGATCAGTTGTGAAATCCGTCGGATTCTGGCAGATTTTAATGTCAGATTTTTCGCCGGATTCCCGTACAGTCAATGTTAAAATGTCATCGTATTTTTGACGGCATTTTAACATATGCTGTAAAGACATAGCCTTATGCAGCAACTGCTAAGGCAAATAGGATCATAGGGTGTATTAAAAGGGGCATAGATGCACATGATGAGAACATTATTCTCCCATTATACAAGTCACTGGTTAGACCACACATGGAATATTGTCCTACATGCCAACTCTCCCGCTATTGGCGGGGTGTCCTAATGCCCCCCCCCCCTCCCGCCGCCACCCCGGCAGAGTTGGCGAACCTCCCGCCGCCAGCAGGCAGTGAGTCTCACTGACTTGTGTGGCCGCAGCCGCACAGTCAGTCAGCAGCTGCACGCTCCGTGCAGCTGCCATACAAGGAGGAGGCAGGACTCAGGAGGGATCGTTCCCCTCCTGCTTTCTCCCCTGTATGTACAGCGGCCGGTTGGCGCTGTACATACAGATCAGCATCGCAGGGGGCATGATGCACGGATGTACTCACACCCCCTGCGACGCTGAGGAGATTGTCAGGAGCTGGATGCGCTGCAGGAAGCCTGGTGAGGTGAGCAGTTTTTATAATTTTTATTATTAGCTATAGGGGGCATCTACTTGGCTAAACGGGGCAAAACCAGGCTATAAGAGGGCACTACCTGGCTACAAAGGGGGGACTACCTGGCTACAAAGAGGGCACTACTTGGCTACAAAGAGGGCACTACTTGGCTACAAAGGGGGCACTACTTGGCTAAAAAGGGGGCACTACCTGGCTACAAGGGGGCTCTCCCTGGCTACAAGGGGGCACTCCCTGGCTACAAGGGGGCACTCCCTGGCTACGAGGGGCTCTACCTGGCTATAGGGGGCACTACCTGGCTATAGGGGGGCTACTACCTGGCTATAGGGGGCTACTACCTGGCTATTAGGGGTCACTAACTAACTATTAGGGGTCACTACCTGACTATTAGGGGGCACGAACTGGCTATAAGGGGCACTACCTGACTATAAGTGGCGTCACCTGGCTATAGGGGCATCTACCTGGCTATTAGGGGGCACTACCTGGCTATAAGGGACTTCTACCTGGCTATAAGGGGCTACAACCTGGCTATAAGGGCAATACCTGGATAGAGGGGCATCTACCTGGTTTTCTTCCAGAGCTGTTATGCATATAGGTGGAGTAGGAGTTGCTTTTTCTAAGTGGCGTGGTGAAACAACAACATGGGCGCGCACGCTGCCCCTTACAGTCTCCCACTTTTCCACTTTCAAAAGTTGGCAAGTATGAATATTGTTTACAGTTTTGGGCACCAGTGCACAGGAGAGACATTGTAGAGCTTGAACAGGTACAAAGGCGGCAACAAAAATAATAAAAGGACTGGGTGGACTACAATACCCAGAAAGATTAGTAAGATTAGGGTTATTTAGTTTAAAGAAAAGATGCTTCGGGGGACATAATAAATATGTTTAAATATATTAAAGGTCAATATAGAGATTTCTGCCAATATCTATTTAGACCCAGGACTGTATCCAGAACAAGGGGCGTCCTAAACATCTAGAGGAAAGAACGTTTCTACATAAACATAGAAACATGCACAAAAGAAAACCGTGGGTTTTTGGATTTGACGCTGGCCCAGTACATTGACTGTAATGGAAACTGACAGAAAAAAAAGAACATTTTCTATCTCCCGGCGGAGGGCCGGCAGTTTAGAAATCCGGCAGTAGAAAATTGGTGCTGTGTAGACTGAGAAACTGCTCTGTCTAAAATGAAGCAAAATAAGAACAGCAATGTATGTGGTAATAGTCTTTATTTACCTTTGCCTACATGTTTGAAGCTAAGCATTGTGGTGGAAAACCCTCTTTAAGCTCTGTAAAACTTAAAATATGAAAAAAGAAAGCGGAAAATGTAAAATAAAAATTCAACTATATTTAAGATGTTACACTAAGTCAGAGTGAGACTTATCTACTCGGGACAAAGATTCTGGCCTTGTCACTACTACTACCTGATCAAGGTAGAGCAGTTTATTGCCATCTTCCCTGGTACTCAGGGCTTAGAGTAAACGCCCCAGCAGCCTCTTTAAAAATACTTTATAAAGTCAATAAAAAAAGTCCTTCTTTAATTTGGACATAAACCCACAGGTTCATGTTAGTGAGATCACAGAGGACCATCAGAAGTGAAGGGATAGAGGCTTCGTTTGATATGACTACTAGATTACTGTGACTCTTACATGGCTGGGGCTGGCAGGCAGCGTTCCACTGCTTCCACATAATGTGGACATTGGAAGGACCTCTGGGAGCTGCATTATCCACATGGTGATCCTCACAGCTCCTCCATCAATCACCACTGTTTGCCTCTTGAGCTCAAAGCAAACATTTGCTTTGTGAAGGAAACTATCCTGAAGTTGTACTGTCTATGTTTGCTCAAGCATTAAATATGTGCTCTTTCCTTACTGACTCTTATTATCATCTACTGTATCTATCTATCTATCTATCTATCTATCTATCTATCTATCTATCTATCTATCTATCTATCTATCTATCTATCTCATATTATCTATCATATCTCATATCTATCTATCTATCTCATATCTATCTATCTCAGATCTATATTTCTATCTCAGATCTATCTTTCTATCCATTCTTCCATGCATGCAATTTGCACTTTAAAGTTTTTTTATTATCCTTGTACTTTATAATTAGCTAAAGTTTGTTTTTTTCAGTGTGCATTATTGCATTTTCCCCATTTTTGAGCCCAACAATCTCTTGATAAGGTTACATTTGGGTGTACTTTTCGTTTTGCTTTCTAACTATTTATAAAAATTTGTTTTATGATCTTTTTCTATTAAATACCTATGGTAGTTGTTTTTTTTAAATTGTATTTGATATAACCAGATTCATTTACATTGATAAAGGGTTGATACACCTTTACCCATCGTGCTTAAGTAGAGTACATGGTAGTGTTTGTCAATTTGCACATTAGTTAAATATATATTATGCACCCTGTACTTTATAACATTGCAATTAAAGGTTTTTTTTTAAGTGAATGCATTTGATTGCACAATCATTTTAACTCACAATCTCCTGTATAAAGTGTTGACACTGTGTGACTCACCACTTGCTGCTAACATTGATAAATACATTTGTTGTTTTTTTTCTATTAAAGAACCTAATTGGAGTGCTGCAACCCTTTCTTTTTACCCTGTTTCTGAATAGTAACTCAGATTCAAGGTCTTACATTGCAAAAAAAAAGAAAATGGATTGATACTTACCTTCTGATCCCCCATCACTGCCGCTCTGAACTCCCAGGTAATTCTTGTTTTGACTTTTGGGTTCTAGTCCTGACACTCAAGAAAGTCTTGTGCTCCATTTTTTGCTAACCCAGGCCCCAATGTCATGTAATTTTTTTGTTTTGTGGACACCCTCTTTAACATCTTTAAGTGCTTTTCAAATCTTTCTACCTGTCTATATGTCTTACATACAAGTATCTCACAAAAGTGAGTACATTCCTCACATTTTTGTAAATATTAAGTATTGTATCTTGTAGATCTTGAACCCCTCCACCTTCCATTTGAGGATGCCCCACAGATGCACAATAGGGTTTAGGTCTGAAGACATGCTTGGCCAGTCCAGCACATTTACCCTCATTTTCTTTAGCAAGGCAGTGGTTGTCTTGGATGTGGGTTTGGGGTCGTTATTATGTTGGAATACTGCCCTGCCGCCCAGAAAGGAGGAGATCATGCTCTGCTTCTATATGTCACAGTACATGTTGGCATCCATGGTTCCCTCATTGTAGCTCCCCACAGCTGGCAGCACTCCTGTAGCCCCAAACCATGACACTTCCATAACCATGCTTGACTGTAGGCAAGACACACTTGTCTTTGTACTCCTCACCTGGTTGCCAGTGCCACACAGTTGATACCATCTGAACCAAATAAGATAATATTGGTCTTATTAGAACACAGGATATAGTTCCAGTAATCCATATCCTTATTCTGTTTGTCTTCAGTAAACTGTTTGCGGGCCTTCTTGTGCATCATCTTTAGAAGAGGCTTCCTCCTGTTACGACTGCCATGTAGACCAATTTGATGTAGCATTGCGGTGTAAGGTCTGAGCACTGACAGGCTGACCTCCCATCCCTTTAAATTCTGCGACAATGCTGGCAGCACTCATACATCTATTTTTAAAAGACAATCACTGGATATGATGCTGAGCACGTGCACTCAACTTTTGTGGTCGACCATGGCGAGACCTGGTCTGAGTGGAACCACTCTTTTAAACCGCTGGTCTTGGCTGCAGCTCAGTTTCAGTGTGTTGACAATCTACGTTTAGCCTAGGCCATCTTTATATAGAGCAACAGTTCTTTTTTCAGATCCTCAGACAGTTATTTGCCTTGAGGTGCCATGTTCAACTTCCAGTGACCAGCATGAGAGAGTGTGAGAGCAATAGCACCAAATGTACCACACTTGCTTCCCATTCACACCTGAGGACTTGTAACACTAAAGAGTCACATGAGACTGTGAAGACGGTAAATGGCAAAAAAAAAATATCACATGCTCTGTCAAGAATAATGGAAAAAATAGTGTACACCAGACACTTTCCGCACACGACGGTCATGCGTCAGACACGTCCCGCACACATCCCGCACACGCCAGACACATCCCGCACACGTAGGTCACACGCCGGGCACATTCCGCACACGCCAGACACCCATGTAAACACACCCATGTACACACATGCAAACACGTACACACTCATGTACACACATGCACACCCATGTAAACATACTCATGTACACATATGCACACTCATGTACACACATGCAGACACGTACAGACTCATGTACACACCTGCACAGCCATGGAAACACACATGTACACATATGCACACCCATGTACACACATGCAGACACGTACACACCCATGTACACACATGCAGACATGTACACACCTGCACAGCCATGTTAACACATACACACCCATGTATACACACATATACATACACAAAAAAATGTACCTGATCACCATGCACATCTCAGCATGGTGTTGCTAAACAGCAGTTCACAGAGGAGGGAGGGCGACAGAACAGCAGGCAGCTTCCGTCTCCTGAGCTCCTGCACACTGCTGTGCCGAGAGCGCTCCTCCCCCCCTCCTCTCTGACCCGACGTCTTCACTGAGCTCTGGTAGAGATGTGCACAGGAGGAGGCTGCGCTGCAGGAGCTCTGATTACTGCCCCATACAACGGGCACAGGAGCTGAACTACCGATGGAGGAGATGTGGGAGCAGCTGCCCCGGAGGCCGGGGGCCCCTAAGGGTCCGGGCCCCCTGGCAGTTGCTACGTCTGCTCCCCTAGTACTTCCGCCTCTGCCTGAAACAGCTCTAAAAATGACCTCTTTCTCTTGAGAACCAAGCCCATCTGTGCATGACATGGACAGCCCTTTGGTATTATTTGCATCATCTCATACCTCTTTTCTACTGTGGTGGTCCTACAAGGACCAGGATTCTGAACAGACTACAGCGGTTCACTTGGGGTTCCAGAAGAGGAACCATCTGTAATCAGTTTATTTTCAGTTGACCTTTCTAACATAAAGAGACTGTAAGAAGTGATCAACCCCTTGAACATTGAGGGTCTCAAATTTAGTCTCCTCATCCATTTCCTTTAGCAGACAGTATAGTAAAGGAAATGTCCAGCGCCTCCAAAGTAAATAAAATCCTAGATTTATTTGAAGCGAGATAAAAGACACAATTCAGGAGAAAAGGACTGACGCGTTTCAGGCCGTGTATGCATACACGTCAGTTTTTTTCTCCTAAAATGTGGCTTTTACCTTGCTTCAAATAAATCTTGGATTTTATTTACCTTGCAGACACTGGACAGTTCCTTTAATATATTTCAAGTACCTGCAGTGTTCCTTGCACTCTAAGCCCTTCCACATTATCTACGGGTGAGCTGGCTTGCAAATTCTTTAGCAGACAGTCTCTCATTCTGGAGGACACGCCAAGTCCCTGGATGACATTGCTAGCTACTGATCACTAAGTCATACTTCATTTCCCCTGTGGGGGCACTGCACAGATTACAGTTCATCAGAGTTTATTACTTAGTAAACCCTTGTGTTTTCCATACCAATTCTGAAGCATCTCCTCTTATAACTCTGGGTTGTGCTGTTCCTCTGTTATTCCTTCTAGAAATCTATTACTGAATCTGTCAACTGGGTGTTACTATTCCAGTTGTCAGCTGGATGTGTCCCTGCACACACTGACTGGACAATGTCAGACCCCTCCCCCAAATTGATAACACCCAGCTGACAAATTGATAATGAATTTCTAGGAGGAATAACAGGGGAACCACACAACATAGAGCCTGCAGAATTGTTATTTATGGAGAATACTAGTATTTACTAAAATAGGCATGTGTAAAACGGCGACAGATCCTCTTGATAGGGGGACTAGATAGCAAGATGGTCTGTATGCAATTAATATTTGTGGGATTATTTTATCAAAAAGGGGTTGACAAAAACAGACAACACCTTTAAGGCAATTGGTTTGAATTTGAACAGGGTTACCCACTGTTTGTTAGGGTTTCATACTGCCTACATATGTTAAACATATGGGTAAGTTACTGGTTTCCTATAAACCTGAATCTTCTGTGGGAAATTGCATTTTGGGACCCACTGGAGACCAATGTAAATGGGCATCATTTATCAGATCTAACCTGCTTAATTGTCCATGGTGACCAATCACAGTGCAGCTTTCATCTTCCCAGACTAGTTTAAGAACTGGAAGCTGCACTGTGATTGGTTGCTACGTTCAATAGCACCAGATCTCCTGCTGATAAATAAGGCCTATTGGGGCAGATTTAACAATACTGTAACTCTTATACAGAGTAAAGTTAGACTAGACAGTCTTGCAATGAATCACATGTATCATAGTGTTGAGAAATCTGACACATGTTAAAACTATCTAGTCTAACTTTATACCATTTTTAAGGTGGTGCACTTTGTCACTGCCAAAATGTTGGTGAATATTTGGTGTATGGGGGTGGTGGTGGGTGGGTGGGGGGGGGGAAGAGGCACATGCTAAGCCACGCCCTATTTCCAGAAACCACACCCTTTATACCAAGGTCACACCCCTTTTTCTAGACAAGGCGCAGGATTGTAGAAACTGTCTAAAACAATTAATACATTTGGAATAAAACATGTACGACATTATTTTTGGGTGCAAATGGCACCAGAAGTCTGGCGCAACTACCTTGATAAATATGTGTCAGTTTCTGCACTGGCTGCCTATTCAGTACAGGATACAACATAAACTCATCACTCTCACCCATAAGGCTCTCCACAGTGGTGCACCCCCTACATCTCCTCCCTCATCTCTGTCTACCACCCTACCCGCTCTCTCCGCTCTGCTACTGATCTGAGATTACACACCTCACTCATCCGAACCTCCCATGCCCGTCTACAAGATTTTGCACGTATTGCACCAGTTCTCTGGAACATGTAACCCCCATGTGATCAGGCACACTCACAACCTCACAGTTTTAAGTGCGCTCTGAAAAACCATCTTCTTAGACAAGCCTATCAAGATCCCTAATTGTCACCTCCAAATTCTGTCATAGATTCGTCACTTCCTGCACTTTGGCACCCACAGACACTTATCTGTATATAGATGTATGGTTGGGATTGCAGGTTCATCCACTTTTATGTATATTGCCCCATATTTATGTAACATGGCTGGACCATTGTAAACCAAGCACTTGTCATCCTTTGTTTCACCCATACACCCTAATAGATTGTAAGTTCTTGTGAGCAGGACCGTCACACCTCGTGTCTCATTTGTCAGTAGCTTTTTTTATAATGTAATGTCTGGTTTGTCTGTGCTTATTCCCTCTACATTGTAAAGTGCTGCGGAATATGTTGGCGCTATATAAATAAAGATTATTATTATTATTATTATTATTAAATATGCCCTATTGTGTACTGCACTACAGTATATGTTGGCACTATATGTATAATGGGAAGTATCTCCATAAATTAATTCTCATAAATAACATCCAAACTAAGTACAGTCTTATCATACTAAACAACTTTTAAGTTACTGAAAAGAGGAACTAAAAGCAGCATGCGTAGCAACCCCTGGCACAGATTATTTCCCACTGTACTCCACCCATGTATATGTGAAGCAATTTGTTACCCTAATACAGGCAACACATCAAACTTCTTGAATAAAAATATAGAGCCCTGGCCAGAAACCCCCGGTATACAGACCTCAGGTCAGACCTCTGCTGCATACAGACACTAAACTAGACCTCTTAATTAAAAATGTAGATCTCAGACCAGGTCACACATAGAAACTCCCAGTGTTCAGACATTCCCTGTATACAGACCCCAGAAGAACTCTTAAAGGGGGTTATCTCACTAGGCAGTTCATACTCTGTCTCCTTAGGCTGTGGGTGGTTCTATAGCACTGAATACCATATCTAGAGTGTCTGTAAGTAGTTGAGCTGTTGTTCTGAAATCTCTTCAGTAAACATGAGGTATATGTGCTGTGAGGACTGAACACAATGGCTTATCTGTAATCTTGTTAGAGATCATTAGTTTGGCCCTGAGATCAGTCTGTCCATGGGGTGAAGGCACTCCCTGCTCTAAACAGATAACAGTTATGGTCAGTGAACCAGGTAACCATAGAAACCTGTGTGCACTCACAGCACATAAAATGTCTCTTATCTCATGACTAGAGTACAATCTATTGACCAATGTATTTAGAAAAAGTTTTCACTTAACTGTCCCTTCATGCTGAAAGCTAATACTTTATGTGAACAAAACTCTTTACCGCTCTTGATGGATCTCTGGAAGTAGAGTTACGTCCCTCTGGGCTCCGATTAGGAGCTTTGCAGGGGGTATCGAGTCCCGAACCCCCTTGCACAGCACCGGGTGTATCGGCTAATCGCCGCTAACACACGGCCGTTTACAGCGCAGTAGGGCAGCGTCGCCCGCCCGCGTGTTTAACCCGTCAGGACACGCTGGCAAAGGATGGCCACGGCGTCCTGAATGAATTAAGTTCGGATGCCCCGCACCGATACTTGAGCGGTGATCAGGCAACCGTCGCAGCATGCCTGCGGCTGATCTGACCCCCGGACATGGCAGCGGGGAGCTTGGGGAAGGACTCTGTTCACTTCCATGTCCATGGTTTGCCCACTTACGTACCACACGACAGAGATAGGTGGGAAACCGACCATCTTGGTAACGGCTATATGCATTGCCCTATTGTAATGATTAGACTGTATATGAACAATAGCAGCCACCTAGTTGGGTCAAGCCCATCAGGTGCCTCAATGTTAAAGTAAAAAAAAAAAAAAGTTTACAGTACAAAAAAAAGTATTAAAGTTACAAATCACCCCCTTTTCCATTTTACAAATAAAAAAAATATAACATAATAATAAGTTTACACTATTGGTTATCGCCGTGTCCGAAAAAAAAAGCCCATCTATATAAATATAATATCATTTATTGTGCGTGTGAACACCGTTAGAAGAAATAAATTTCCTACATATGGCCAAAATAATAGCGTTTTTTTTTGGTAATTTTATGTTACTTAAAAATTTATAAAAGTGATCAAAAAAGTCGCATGTTTCCAAAACTGCTGAGCGATAATAAGTAAACTTCCATTCGCAACAATGACTCCCTCACTGACGTCTGGTATGGTGTTAGTACTCAAAAAAAAGTTATTGGTCGCAAAAACTGGGCTGCCGCTGCGCAAATTTCAAATATAGTTAAGGGTTTGGAATTTTTTTACGGTAACAAACAATAACGGACACCCTACATGTTTGGTATTGACTCGGATGCATATTCAACTGTAATTAAGATAAACCACATTGGTATTACGAAGATTGAATAACCGTAAAGCAAAACCCGCAAACATGGCTCGTAAAATAAGGTTTTTTCTAATACTATTTGTCCCACTTGGAATTTTTTTTTTGCGGTTTCCCAGTAGTATATGCTATTAGTTACGTAGAATAACACAATAGTACATCTATGTTGTCGCAAATTTAAAGCCTAATATGTCTATGTAGGTGGAAAAATACAAAAGTTATGGCTCTGGGAAGGCGAGGAGGGAAAAACGAACGTGTCAACAACAAAAAACACCGGGTCCTTAAGGGGTTAAATAGGAAAAATAGACTTCAGACCGTATCCAAAATAGAGACCCCTTGTATACAGACCTCAGATCAGACCTCCCCTGTATACAGACCCTAGACCAGATCCTACATAGAGACCCCCTGTATACAGACCCCAGACCAGACCTCTCAAATAAAAATATAGACCTCAGACCAGACCCTGCATACATACCCCCTGTATACAAACCTCAGATTAGACCTCCCCTGCATACAGACCCCATACTAGACCTCTTAAATAAAAATATAGACCTCAGACCAGACCCTGCATATATAACCCCTGTATACAAACCTCAGATTAGACCTCCCCTGCATACATACCCTCTGTATACAGACCTCAGATCAAACCTGCCCCACATACAGACCCTCAATTTACATACAAGCCCCAGACCAGACCTCTTAAATTAAAAATATAGACCTCAGCCCAGACCCTGCATACACACACCAGTAGGTCAGTGTGAAGCTGCTGTCTGTGGTGGTGCCCGGGATGTAGAGATGCACAGGAACGGGAAGAGGTGAGCACACTTGAAAACCGTTGATGGAACTAGGAGGTAGGAGGTGTGCCGAGATCTTTCTGGAGTCCAGAGCAATTTCCCTTTTAGGGGAGGGACCACTCGGCCATTCCAGGTAGACTAGCGCAAGTTGTTGTGTAATACAAAGGAGCCACTATAAAAACAAAAACGATTTTGGTGGCCCTTATTTGTATGGATGAAAGGTAGTGAAGTTAGGTTAGAACCTCTATGAGGATTGATGGATTCAGTAGACATTCTCCATGTAAACAATGTGATCCATGAGGGCCATAGTCCACAAGGTTTATTCATGGAGATGAATTACTGTCATAGCTATATCAAAAGGTATGAGCCCGTACAACTGTATGCTGAAATGGATGTGATGGCTGCAGACATAGAAAGGACAGTATGTAGGGAAGCTGTCTTGAGTAGGAGCTCAGATCCGTTTAACAGCAGAAGGTTATTCCTATCTGAGATATCTATGGCATGCCTGATAACTGGGATATGATCCTCACCTATTCCATGACTCCCATTTCACCAGGCGAGTTGGCCACATCCAATTACAGACTGTAGGGAGGGAAGGGTGCTCCTACCGCGTTTCCCCAAAAATAAGACAGTGTCTTACATAAATTTTTGCTCCTAAAAGGACGATGGCTAAGACTTATTTTTAGGGGAGTTTTTTTTTTTTCTATGAACATAATTCAAATTATATGTGTTGAACAAAACATCCACATGTATTAATGTACTGTAGTGATTTCATCACATAACATCTAGCACTAAGCAGCCAAACTCTGGAATTGCATTCAAACAAAAATGCACGGGTTCTTATTTTCGAGAGGAAACAGGGTATGGATCTGCCATAAATGCCTTAGATATACAGGAACCACTTTCCTCCAGACTGTCTGTTCTCGCTTTCCAGGTTGACGCTCCACGTAGATTTCCAGGATCATTGGTCTTCAGTAGAGCTTCATTGTGTCTTGTGCCTTTTTCTGCTATTTTACGGTCTCACATCGCACAGGAAATAGTTTTTGGGCTTTTTCGTGTGTATCTATGACTTGTGCCATGATCTGTACATACATCTTCAATAGATTTCACAGCAACAGCTAAAAATGGACTTGATTCACGTGCAAAATATATAAAATACAGAAAAAATTATGTAAACTGATGAAGCTATCAGGGACAAGAGTGAAATATTGTGTCAAGACGTAAATTTTCACCAGACTTATAGCCATAGAACATAATGATAGAAACAGTGCTCACTATCCTCTTTGAAATTGCGCAATTTGAGCCTTAACGGGGAAAATCATTCAGGAATGGGCACTTAAAGAAGACAATTGCTTATTCTCTAAGGCTAAGTCCACACGGCTAATTGCAGGGCATACAGTACGCCCCGCAATTACTCTGGGTGTTCTGGAGCTCGTGCCGATCGGTGCGTACTCCCGCGAGTGTGTGTGTGTGTGTGTGGGGGGGGGGGGGGCGGGGGGGGCGGCAGACAGTCATTACTCGCGGGCGCACGTAATCGCAGTCGAATAAAATTACATGTCAATTATCTCCCCGCGCGTCGTATTGTACGAGCAGGGAGAGGAGGCGCAATCCTTCTTAGATTGTAAGCTCTTGCGAGCAGGGCCCTCACACCTCGTGTCTCACCTGTAAGTAGCTTTCACTGTGTAATGTCTGTCTTTTGTCTGTAATTATATCCTCTACATTGTAAAGTGCTGACGAAATTTGTTGGACGCTATAAAATAAAAGATTATTATTATTATGATAATTCCATTAGTTCTCTATGAGAACTGAGGATTACCATAATGATTTGGGGCGCAGTTCGCCCATTTTAGTGTGAAGTACTCTCTCATTACGTTGCGAAATGCGTTCAAAAATAAGCAGTGGTGACATAGGACTATCAGTATCTACTGAAATAAAGTTAAATTATTAGCAGATAACTTTTAGACATTGAGTGCAGAGGCGAGTGATGACTATGTTGGCCAGGTTTGGTAGAAGGGTCCTGGTCTCAGGCTTTGGGCGCACATTTGCCAGTTGTGTGGATGGGGACTGGGCTACTTTATTCCTGGTTGGGCATGGTAATTGAATGGGTGCCATGAACCATTGGAGGGAAGATGTAGCTGCTGTGAAGGGGGTATCCGTACATCCTGTAATGGGTCCCATGAACACCAACCAGCAATAAGCCAAAGGTATAAAGAACAGCACCTGCATCCTCATAGGGATTCCTTGGCTGGGTGACCTCACAGAAGCACAGGTCCTGTGCCTGCAAGCTGCTACAATGAGAGGTGTTGCCAGAGTGAGATGTCTGCCAGGTGTCTTGTAACCCAGCACTGACCACTTGAAATCCCACCCACTCGTCAGTTCATGACCAGGAGAAAACCCACCCTTCACCTCTCTAGCACCTTGCACTGGCAAGCAGACCCATGTCTACAGAGGCTCTATTGATACAGAATGATCACTTTCCAAAGCCGCACTAGAAAACAGAAGGTGGATTTCCACGAAGCGCTATGCTCCTTTATCATGTGGACGTCTTCTCTCCCGACTGACTGGTTCATATACAGATAAAGCTTATTCACGGTATAAGTTCTACTAAAATCAGACGGTGCATACAAAGTGGATGCAACTGTAGACAGAGAAGTTCTCTATGACAGGGGTTTCAAATCACAAGGCATTATGGGAAAGGGGCTGAGATGCCCACAGCGCCCTCTGTTGGATTTTTTTGTTAACAAATCCTCATTTTGCTTTTGTCACCACGTGTCTTGACGAAAGCAAACAGGATTTTAGCCAAGCTTCATTGCAGGAAACGCTATTCGGGATTTTGTCCCTTTCAGTGACAGAGCAGAGCGATACTGGCCCTCCCCCGGCTGTGTGGGAGGCATCGGTGTAGCTCAGGAGGGCAAGATCTCTCCTTAAGGAGAGCACGCACGAAACGAACGGCTTGTTAGAGTTTGTTTTTTTGACTTTTCGCCCTCTCCTTAGCATCTGCATATACAAGGCATCCCGAAACCAGCGTTTGTCTGCCAGATGAGAGATACTGCTTGGCTAAAAATCCTAGTTTGCTTTCTCAAGGACTCGGAGGGGTTAGTCAAAAGCAAAATTGAGGATTTGTTACATCCAACAGGAGGGGATGTGGAGCATCTCAGCCCTCTTTCCCATAAATGCCTTGTATGATATGCAAGTATGCTAAGTAGAGGGCGGAAAAGGCAAAAACAAACTTCTACGAGCCGTTCGTTCAGGTTGCTCTCCTTTAAGGAGAGTTCTTTCCCTTTGCAGATCTCGATGCCGCTCACCACACAAATCCAGCTAGTATCGCTGTACTCTGCACTGAAGAATGACAAAACATCCCAAACAGCATTGTTGCAGATGAGAGATACTGGCTTGGCTACAAATCCTGTTTGTTTCTCAAGACTCGGTGGGTCAAAAATTGAGGGTTTGTTACATCCAACTGAGCGGTGCTAGTGGGCATCTCAGCCCGTTCCCATAATGCGCTTGTGATATGGCAGATGCTAAGTAGAGGGCGAAACAGGCAAAACTCAAAACTCTACCAAGCTGTTGTTCGGTGCTCTCCTTAAGGAGGAGATCTTCCTTCAGGGGTTTCAAACTCATTTTTACTCCTCATCAGAGGGTCATGGGGTTAGTAAAAGGGAAGGCTGTCTTGTTTGTAGGCAGGCTCGTTAGAAAACAACTGGGAGATTGACCTTGCTTGGCTGTTGTGTTCCATTTCCATTTTTATAGCAGCTTCTAATATAGCAGAGCAGGAGAGCTTGGCCATGGGCGTAACTATAGCCATAGCGACAGCTAGGGGGCCCAAAGGTTAAGGGGGGGCCCAATCAGGTACAACAACATGGTTCCTTTTTTGTACCGAACAAGTAGTAGGTGGCTTTTTGCCCTCCGGCACTACTATGTGGGTTCTTTTATATTTGGTATAATTATTTATAAATTTTATTAATGCTGCTGTTGTAGTTGATTGTCATTAGGTGGTGGAGCCCCATCTTATTTTACTCTAGGGCCCTGTGAATTTAGTTATAGTTTACCACTGCTGGCTCACATTATGTCTGAACCCAGAGACATGAAGGAGAGTGGCCATCTTCCTGTTCTATGTGAGCTACAAGCCCGCCTCAGAAAGAGATTCTGCTTTATAATATAAAAGTCATGGGTCCTTCCAACCTTGAAGATGGCTAAGGTGCCTGGGTAAGGCTGTCAGAGCTGTGCCACCACCTGCGAGTTGTGAAACAGAACTGTGTGAAGGTTGGAATCCAAGATGGCGTCACCACCTCTGCCATGCAACTAAACCAAAAGTTGGTCTTGACATTAAAGATAGCATGTACACAACACATAACCAAATATTGCCATAGTCCAGCTTAAACTCCTTTTCCTTAATGACAAGTATTGAATTAAATTCACCCCTAAAAAATAATAATAATAATAATTTTTTATTACTGAAAGTGAATTTTTAGGAGTAAATTTAATTCAATTCTTATAATTAAAGGGGTTGTCTCACCTCAAAGTTTCGAAGATTTGGATGCGAATGCAATGAAGATAATGCTGCTTTTGCTAGTCACTTCCTGGTCAAGCTGTCTGTAATTACAGCCTATGAAGAGCTCCGTGTATTCAGACCTCAAGTCTGGTATATTAGTGATCATAAATTAAATTAACTTCTCTGAGGTCCAGAGAAAGCTTTGAGCTATGTAAAACAGTAGAGTAATTACTGTCTTGTGTGTCTGAAAAATCAGTTAACATACCTTCGCTCTCACTGCTGGACATGGACCTTGTGTGATGACATCACTCCCTGACTATTCAGGAATAAAACATACAGCAGAGGGAGAAGGAGTAGTACACAGAGTTGGTCATTGCGGAAACCAGAGAGAGCACAGAAGGTGAATAAGAATCACTTGCTAGCTCCCTTATAGGAGCTTGTCTCATTAATAGTTTCAGCCTCAGGTTCTGTGATGAAGGAGTGAATTGAGGGGGCGTGCTAGCTTCTCTTGCACTCTATTTCCCCCCTCCCCTCAGACACAGGCAGCTATTCGCCCATTAACTTCGAACTGCAGGGGGATTGCTGCCAGAGGTAACCTGTGTGTGCCTGCCTAGAGAGGTCTCATGATTGCGTTATGCTAGAAACAGAGGGGCTGGCATGTGTCCTCATACCCTCTCGCTTTGACATTACTTATCTCCTCATCTCCTGCAACAACCAAACATACCCTCTCAGAACAGAGGCAGGGAAGCTGCAAAAGTGTTACTGAGGATTTGTGCCCTAGAACTAGCAACAGCATGATATCGTTCTCATTCTGTATTAGTATTTTTATAGTTAAGCTTCACAGACATCATGAGATTTATAGTAACAGATCAGGGTCATGCTGTCACATCTATTGGATCAGACTAATCTCTGCTCAAATTGTGTAGAGAGCAGAGGATAGCTGGCACACAAAGGGTTAATCAAGGAAAGCAAGGACATAGAAGCCAGAGTCCTACCTCCCCCTCCCTTCACTACAGGGGATGCTTGTGCGGGGGGGCTCCTCTGACTCCGGACCTGTCTTCAAAGGTGATGAGTCATTCAGACCTGACAGCCAGTTAGATATGGATCAACAGGTCGGGCCTGCATATAGAAATTTGAGAAGCTGATGCACTACATATGAAACTGGGCATAGCTCAAATTCAGTGGACAATCTTGTAATGACATATATTTGCAAAGCCGCTTGTTTTTTACAGATCTTTTAATTAAAGACCCATCTTGTAGCGGAGACAACCCTTCTAATAAAAAAAAAAGATGAAACCAAAGCTATATCATTTGAATATGTCTTCATTTAGTGTTCCCTACATGTTAAAAGCTAATCTTTGTAGTGAGACAACCCCTTTAAGGGAAAGGGTTTAAGTTTGTCTATGGTAATATCTGGTTATATACCACCTCTGCCAAGTGCTGGCTGCATCCTCCAAGGAAAGCGGAGATCCAGTGATTCTTGCTTCAGGACCCTATCTATCCCTGCTCAATAAAGCGACGCACACGTAGGCTACATGAAATGACTTGGCAGATGAAGCCTGTAGGCCTTGTGTTTGGCCCATGTGCTCTATGAACTTACAAATATCATACACCACGTTTGCGTATATTTTCTACATCTTGTTTTGGGATCTTGATGAGGGTTTCTGTGTAATTTAATTATGGGGTCAAGCCTATGGATTACGCCTCCTCTTCCCGCTCGTACAATACGATCGTATTGTAATGTTAATTAGGGGATCGTATGAACACCTTAAACAAGTTTACGTTATGCTTATTCTCCCTTTGAGACATACATTCCACATACACACTCTCACTTATGGATTTTTGGAATGCAATCACATTTACATAATGTTTTTTATTGTATCTTAATAAAATGTTATTTCATTATATGGGGATGTTCACACGGTGTTTTTTAAATGCATCTCTGGATCAGTGTTTTGGACCCAAACCCGCATCTAACAATGTACAGTGTGATTAACGTTGCTTTCAATATAAAACACGCATCGGTGTTCAGACGAGTGATCGGCGATGCGTGTTTTACATTTGTCTTTGTGATGTGTCCTTCTGATCTGTTCACAGAATTGACTTGTCAATTCTTGATCCGTTTTACACAGCAGACGCCCTATTTAAAACTATAGGGTACGTTTCTGCTGCACAGAAAATGCATCCAAATACACACCACAATTTGGATGCGTGTTTGGATGCATTTGATGCATACAAAAAAAAAAGATTGAAAAAATGCCATGTGAACATACCCTATGTGGTTGTGATTGGTAGTTATGTTTACTATTTCATTTTGTATACAGCTTATCAAGGAGACTACTATCTTGAGTCAGTGTGACGTCCCCTAGGAGATCCTCCTGATGAACCCGATGATATGGAGGGGGGAAACGCGTCGAGGATAAGGTTTGATGTATCTTGAAAGAGTGGATAAATGTATTTATGTTCCCTACGGACGATGATTAGGAATTAAATGTATCTTATGTTCCCTACACGGATGATAGATATAGACATTTACCCTATGATTAAAAGAAAAATTGCAGTATTCATATTAGTGGACTGTGAGCCTTTGAGAATTCTATATGGGATTTTATATGAATAATGATAACTGTGTTGGATTCTGATTTGATATATCCTTAAACACTGCACAGAGATTATAGTATATGCTAATATTTCTGGTGTTGATAGGGACACAAAGTGACTTAATAGGGTGAGCCTACAAGACTAGGCCATCCTTATCGGGATGATTACTTGGTCTATTTGAGTATAAGTGTAGGGAAAGCAGATAGGGACAGTGTGTTTATATATACATTGATTTAGATAGATTTTGGATTAGAAACTGTATTTTTATGGGTATATATTAAAAGTTATATTTTAGAGTTTGGATTTGTTTAGGATTTTTTCAGTGACTGGCATTTTGTATACACCTCATGTTACGAATTATTTGTAGCCTATAATTTTTAAAAATATTAGTTATACACCTCAAACTCTAAATTAACAAATGGCAGCAAACCACCAGAGAGGTGTTTGGAGCTGCTGCCGTGCCACTGACTCCTGCACCATTTCCCCCCTATGTGATTTAGCTAGAGAATGAACCTATACAGTAGACTGTAAAGGGGAAGAGTCACAAACCAGTGGAAACTGCCACTTGACAGGCTAAGGCGTGCCACGAGCAGCTCCAACGTGTGAACGGGTGTGTGGTTTACATATTACACATATGTATTGTCCTGTTGTAGGATGTTAAGGCTTCATTCACACCTTTGTATCGTATCTGTATAAAGTAGGTATCACACGCAGTGCTGACATTCTATAGGGGCATTTGTGTTTCTACAGGTTATATTTGTCTTGGTCTAATCTTATGTATTCAAGCCCCTTTAGTTGTACAGCGCCCTGGAATAAATGGTGCTCAAGGAGGAGTAAGAATTCTGTCTATACTGTAATACACAAAATGCTCCATCAGATTCCATCGAAGTAGCGCACATACAAAAATATTTGGCTGTGAGTTGGCATTCCTCATTATACTTCCATTCACAAATGTGAATAAAGCAACATGTTAAGTGTACTCTATGGGTCAAGAGGATTGCAATACAATATTTGTTCATTTTGCCCTCCTCTCCCCTTTATTCAAAATGAACAAGAAAAAATGCTAATATATATATCCCACACCCTAGATGTCAATGAATGAAATATTCTAGTTGCAATTCTTTATTACATAGTGGATGCGTTGAGAACAATAAAACATAATAATGATCAATGAAAAATCACAACTAATATCCCATGGAGTCTGGATTTGGAATGATCCTCAAAATCAAAGTGGAACATCAAATGTCAGACTGATCCAGTCTTCAGTGGAAATGCCTCAAGACACGGACATGAGGCTCAGTAGTGTGTGTGTGGCCTCCACATACCTGTATGACCTCTCTACAACACCTAGGGATGCTCCTGATGAGGCGGCGGATATTCTCAGAAGGGATCAGACAACTCCTGGATAGTCTGTGATGCAATGTGGCGTTGGTGGATGGAAGGAGACATGATGTCCCAGATGGGCTCGAATGGATTCAGGTTTGGGGAACGGACAGGCCAGTCCATAGCATCAAAGCCATCATGCAGGAACTGCTAAAACACTTCAGCCACATGAGGCCTAGCATTGTCATGCATCAGAAGGAACTCAGGGCCTACACCTGCACAGGGTCTCACAATGGGTCTGAGGATCTCATCCCAGTACCTAATGGCAGTCGGGGTACCTCTGGCAGCACATGGAGGGCTGTGCAGCAATCCAAAGAAATTCCTCCCCACGCCATTAGTGAGCCACTGCCAAACCAGTCATGCTGGAGGATGTTGCAGGCAGCAGAACTTTCTCAAGAGGTAGAAGTTGCAGCGATCTCCACCAGTCGTGTATGGTTAAAAATCAAATATTTTATTCAAGGCAAATAAAAGAAAGTCCAAGCGTGCCCATAGGCAAAAACCTCACAAAAATGCGCAGCTACGCGTTTCGGGTATGCATATAGTTACCCTTAGTCATAGCATGACTATGAGGTTTTTTGCCTATGGGCACGCTTGGACTTTCTTTTATTTGCCTTGAATAAAATATTTGATTTTTAACCATACACGACTGGTGGAGATCGCTGCAACTTCTACCTCTTGAAATGATTACTCAACTACGTCTTTGGCTCCGGACGGATGCGTGCTGACTCCACCGCTCATAGCTGTACATTTTGGGGTGAGCTGACCTTTTTTCTGTATATTTTGTTGCACTCATAGCAGAACTTTCTCCAGTCCAAGCCACTGCAGTGGGATGTTGGCTCATTAGTCAATACCTGCTGCCGAAAATGCAGGCATAGCTCCAGTGCATTAGCCATCCCTGTGACAGACCTGTATATTGTGGTGTCAGAGGTTAGTCCCATTCGTAACGCAGTTAATGATCACGTATCGCCAATATATTTTACCAATTAAAACCATTACTGATACATATTCTTTTCATCTTAGCCGTTTATTTTATGATTTCTCAATTCTTTTGTCTGTATAGGATTATTGGGGCGGCCATCTTGCCTGAGCTGCTTTTAACAGCATTTAGAGATATTCTTTACAGCAGCTTCATGGACATAGCAGCCTGTGAACAGGAGCAGATCCATTGACTTCTATAGGAGAGTTTTCTAGTCATGCTCTGTGACCTGGGAAGAAGTCACTGTGCAGGGAGGTGAGAGGGGGAGCTGTGAATATCTCCTATTGTGACTGGTGGATCCTGTGTTACCTATACACATTGGCGTCACCTTTCAGTGTAATCCTTCATGTGCTGATAATGATTAGACTGCTGAAAAGTTTTCTCTACAGAACAGGAAAACTGCAGGATTTCAGGATTTTTTTTCTTATTAAATATTCATAGTGATATGGAAAATTAAAAACAAAACAAAAATAGGTCACTTTCTGATGACCAACTCCTTTAAAATATGTAACAGACATTTATGGCATATCAACAGGGTATATCACAAGTGTCAGAGCTGTGGGTCCCAATTCTGGAACGTACACCTCTCTCTTGAGAATTGTCGTTTTCTTGCTCCAGGTCCTCACTTGACCACAATGGCATGTAACAGAAAGATGGCCTTGTGTGCTCAAAACACAGATTGAAAGGAACAAAAGTGCATGTGTGTGGCCACCTCTCCCTCAGACCCTCCCCTGCCTTAAATGTCTAAGATTAAAATACCCCTTTAAATCAAAGCGCAAGAATGAAGTTAAAGGGTTGTCTCACTACATTGATTCATCTTACCTCAGTCCTGTTTTCAGTTTCATTTTTAAATTCAGGGGCATGTTGACTGGCTTTACGGTCTTCGACTGTCCTGCAGTGAGGAGCTGCTGAGGACACCAGGTCTGTAGCTATAGCGACCAGTGTTGGCAGCCTATCAGGAGAGCCCAAACAGGTCTGTAGCTATAGCGACCAGCACTGGCAGCCTATCAGGAGAGCTCAAACAGGTCTGTAGTTATAGCGACCAGCACTGGCAGCCTATCAGGAGAGTTAAAACAAGTCTGTAGCTATAGTGACCTGAGGAGCTGATGCAGCCCATACAAGGGGAGATATCTAGGAATAGGTAGGACACTGTTAATGGACACATATTGCAAAGTGACTTGTTTTTCCAAGATCTTTAACATAAAAAGCAATCCTTGTAGCGAGACAACCCCTTTAAGGATTTAAGTGAGAATCAGAAAAATCCTCCTCAAAAGTGAAAATAGGCAATGGAAGAAACCAAGTCAGTGTTTTTCTCATTTTTTATTTTACTCAAGAAAAATATTTCTCATTTAATCTTTCACTGCTGAGTGGATCGCCAAAGCGTCGTCAACGATATGTCACAAAGTTCTCCAAAAGTGAAAGGGTTAAGGCATGAAAAGACAAACGGGGAGCAACGACAAAAAAACGAAACAATGAAACATAATAAAATAAAAAGTACCAATAATCATTCCCCCAAAACTACTTCCCTCGTAAACGTTAATCAGTAAGAGATTGTCTTAAAATGTAAGTCATCTTCATGATAAAGGTTAAGGCCATGTAAGCGTCAGGTTACATAAAAATAATGACGTCTCTTCAAAATGGGGGTTATTCTGCAGGGGAGCAGGGGTAACGTTAGAACTAGGTGAAGCGTGCATGGAAATCCGGGGGGGGTTATACATCCTTCTGCGTTTGGATGTAAGGTGGGGGAGGGTCCTTCTCCTTTTCTGGCATCTTTATGGCCATCTCGTATGTAGGAAGGATATACTGTAAGAAAACAGATAGGTCAGTGCAATAACTATATAGGGTGTGGGAGGAATTATACCCTGACACGGAGGAGACGTTCTGAATTTTAAAGGATTGTCTCCGAGAAAAGAAAGGAACACTTTACCAAAGGGAGTTATGGTGAATTCACAAAAAGCAGCCTGGATGCCCGGCCTTATTAACCCCTTAACACAAACTGATGTCCAATGATGTCATTTTGCTGTTAAGTTGTTGAGTATGGAGGGTGTCCCCAAATTGAGCATGCTCCATACGCAGCGGATGCACGCTTTGAATTACAGACAGGATCTGCCACAAGTGGCTAGGATTGGGGACAGCTCCAATCCTGGCATTTTAACTTTTTAAAGGGAATGTGTCATCAAAAAATGAGTCATTGTTTAAGTTCCATTTTTATGTTTAACACGTTTTTTAGGAATTTTTTTATTTTTCATACCACTTTCAATATTTTTTACTGATTCTTAAGTCACTTTCACTTTGGCCACTAGGTCTTGTTTGCACTGCTTTAACAGCAGTCAGAGAGATGCTTTACAGTAGCTTCATGCACATAGGAGTCTCAAGACCGTCTCAGTCCCATTCACTTCTATAGGAGAGGTTTTTTTAGTCATGCTCTGTGACCTGGGAAGAAATCAGTGTGCAGGAAGGTGAGAGGGTTAGCTGTGACCATCTCCTCTTGTGACTGGTGGCTCCTGTGTTATCTATTCACACTGGTGTCTCCTTTCAGTTTGACCCTCTTTGTGCTGATAATGAGCAGACAACTGAGAATCTTTATGTACAGAACAGGAAGTATTAGACTATTATTAGGCTTAGTGGCCAAAGTGAAAACTGCAGGACTTAAGAATTATTAAAAAATATTGAAAGTGATATGGGAAAAAAAAAAAGTGAGTTAAACAATAAGTCATTTTTGATGACAGATTCCCTTTAAATGCCATGGCGGTCGTGGGTACAGTGTCTAAGCGGAAGAGGAATGGTGCTGTTCCACCGTTTAGGTTTCTGATCAGCCCCCCCCCATGCGACAACATTGCAGGGTGGCGAGATGCTGCCATGGAAGCCAGGGGCCTAATGAAGGCTCCTACTACTCCTACCACACCCTGTAAACATATTATTCCAGAACGGTGTACAAGTGATTGCGCACCCTCGAGGGACTACAAGTACCAGTCAAAGGAAAAAAATAAATAAAAGTTCCAATGTCAAAATTGCAAAAATCCCCCCAAAATTTGGCATAATAATTATTTTTTAAAAAAAAAAAAATGTAAAAATAAAAGAAAAAATGGTACATTAATTACTCAAAAAAACACAGAAACAAGGCCATACTCACAGCTCAAAGGCTGGACTGAAACTGAACCCAGTAAAGAGGCAGCACTGGCCCCTATGCTACTTGGGAAAGATAAACAGGTGCAGCTGATTGCTGAACAGTAGCTCACATACCCCACCACTAGGGGAACAATTAGACTGCACATGTTTATCTTTCCCAAGTAGCATAGGGGCCAGTGTTGCCTCTTTACTGGGTTCAGTTTCAGTCCAGCCTTTGAGCTGTTAGTATGGCCTTGTTTCTGTGTTTTGTTTTTTAAAAAGAATGTATCAATAAAAACTACATTTCAGTCTGAAAAAAATTAGCCCTAAACCCAGTCGGATCTATTAAAAAGTTATAAAGTAACTGGCTAGAGAAAACAGCGCTGCAGTGCAAATTTGCACAGTGCAAAAAAAATATTAAATAAATAAATAACCTAGCACCTAACAAAAGTTATACAAATTTGGCATCATCACAACGGTACCGACCTGCAAAATACAGATAAGTCATTTACACCGAAGAGTGAACGCCATTGAATTGAAACCCCCACAAAAATGGCACAATTGTGGTTTCTTCTCTTCAAAAATCTAAAAATTGCTCTGCCCTTAAAGGGGTTGTCTCACTACATTGATTCATCTCACCTCAGTCCTGTTTTCTTGGTTTCACTTTGAATTCAGGGGTGTGTTTACTGGCTTCCACTAGGCTGCAGTAGAAGCCAGGTCTGTAGCTATAGCAACCAGTGCTGACAGCCTATCATGAGAGATCAAACAGGTCTGTAGCTATAGCGACCTGAGGAGCTGATGCAGCCCATACAAGAGGGGATATCTCAGAATAGGACACTGTTAATGGACACATATTGCAAAACGACTTGTTTTTGCAAGATCTTTAACATAAAAAGCAATCCTTGTAGTGAGACAACGCCTTTAAAGGGTTAATCAATTGTATTACAATGACTAGATTTCTGGAGAAGTCATTAACTCGGGAATTTATTCCAATTGCTAGATAAGAGCTCGGGAAAGAATTATTTTTCTCCGAAATGAGCACAACTGGCTTGTGCCTTGCTCGGAGGGGGTAGCTCTGCTCTGGATACTAGGCTGAACCCGATGGATGTTTTTTTTTTCAGCCTTACAAACTACGCTACTAAGTCTGAGTAGAATTTGCGGCTGCCTTTCAATACAGAAATTTTTTCGTTGCTTTCTCAGAAAGAGAGTGCAGCCACTGCTGAGATAACATTTGACATTGTATTCACCATGATAGAGAACACGAGGCTGTGAGGGATAATTATTCATATGTAGTTACCTGTGGAGGGGTCTCGAAGGCAGGATAGACTGCGATCTCCGGCATGTTCCTGTTATTGATGTACTTGTAGCAGTTCCACACACAGTTGATCAGGTAAGCCTGCACATGGAGAACACACAGGTCAGGAGACAGAACCGGCTAGATTATGCGGTAACGATGCCAGGAGCCTCTGGCAATGTGGCACATTTCCCAATGTAATAATCACATGATGCCAACAGGAGGATGCTGGCACCTTGTGTAATATTCATATGAACAAGTCTAATTAACACTGGGCTCTGAGACATATAGAATCAGGAACTAGGAATTGGCAAAAAATGCAAATACAGCTATGGACTGCAACCACCCAAACTGCCCATCTACTGGAAGGGGCACAGTGCCAGACTACCAGGGTAACATCCCGGTATTCAGACCTGTGGTTGTTGGAATCACTGGACCTTCACAGTGTACATAGACTATTAAACACATTTGTAACCAAGGACTTTGGTGCTTAAATGTCCAACTCAACATTTTTGAAAACATTAGGCGAGTCCCCCCTCAATTATGTATATTTAAGTGGGTTATTTTTATCAAGTATATTTATACTGGTTCCCTGATAAAATAAAAAATCCCTCCTCACCTCCGTCTCATCTAATGTTCCAGTGCTACCGTGGTCTTTTTAGCTCTTCTGTTGGCTTCCAGCTGGTGTGGTTCGTTTAAGGCCATGTTCACACGGCTTAAAATGGGCCGTATTTCGGTCCGTAATTACGTGCCGAAGTGCGCAAATTACGGCTGGAATACGTCCCAGTCATTACGGTAATCCACAGTTCTCAGAGAATTATGGATTACGTCTCCTCTCCCTGCTCGGCGAATACGCCGAGGGGGGAGATAAGTGACATGTGAATTACCAGCGGCGTATACGTGCCGCTAGTAATGATAGTCTATGGGCCGCCTAAGTGCCGACCCCCCGCTCCCGCCCCCGCCCACACGGCGTAATTGCGGGGCGTAATTACGTCCCGTAGTTAAGCCGTGTGAACATAGCCTTAGACTGCTGCAGCCACTGATTGGAGCAGCAGTAACAGGTCATTGCCGATGTCACCGCTCGATGCTGTCAACTTCTGAATGGTGATGTCGGGGCAAATGCAAGTGGTGACTGCAACCAAATCAGTGTCTAGAGCACAATGCAACAGCTGAAAGTCGACTGAAGGTCCAGAGGAGATGGCTGCAGCACTGGAACGGAGGCGAGAGGGAAGGGGCGTGTGGGCTGTTTTTTTTGTTCACAGCACCAGATGCTTTAGCATACAAAATATAATTATAACCTGTGTAAATGCCCAGTAACAAAGGTCCCTCTTTTTATTCTGGCATGGCGCTTTTTGTGACCATTTCCACTCCCTGCAGAAGGATTGTAATTACAGTGCAACAGTTCAACCTCTTAATGGCAAAGCTCTATCGAACCAGATTTACCACAAAAGTGTTAGGCCATGTTCATACGGCTTATTTGGACACATATTTCAGCCCGTAATTTGCGGCGTACTGCGCGAATTACGGGCTGAAATCCATCCCAGTCATTACGGTAATCCACAGTTCTCATAGAGAACTATGGATTACGTCTCCTCGCCCTGCTCGCACAATACGACGAGCGGGGAGAGAAGTGACATGTCATTTACTAGCGCCGTATACGCGCCGCTAGTAATGATAGTCTATGGGCCGGAGAGGTGCCGGTCCCCCGCTCCCGTTCACACGGCGTAATTGTGGGGCGTAATTACGCCTCGCAATTAAGCCGTGTGAACATGGCCTTAGACATGTACATGCATTCTATACGCATGGTGCACAACACAGTGGGGCAGATTTATCAATAGTAATACTTTGTGTCCAACCTGCACAACATTTGGCCTGCAGGCAGCTGCGCCACACAAAGGGGTGTGGATTGTGGCAACTGACCCCTAAAACCCATGTTACTGCCATAGTCCAGGGGCATTATTGGGTGATCCAGCACCAAGTTGTGCAGGTCTGGACTAAACAGTCTTACCATGTGCCACACTTAAAATAGTCTTGAGAAATCTGGCGCATGTTTAGACTAAGGCTATGTTGACACTATGTACTGCGGTGCGGATGGGGGGGAAGGGGGTGCGGCAGCCCGCCGGCCCCATTGACATGCATTACTCGCCGAGCGCATTCGCCACGAATTATTGATGTCACTTATCTCCCTGTGCGTGCAATCCGATGGTATTGTACGAGCGGGGAAAGGAGGCGTAATCCATATGGATTACCGTAATTTCGGCGTACATCTCGCCCGTATTAGAGTGCAAATACGCGGCGAAATACGTGCCAAAATTACCCCGTGTGAACATACCCTAAGATTACACCTGTTATTAGCTGGCTTACTTTATGTCACCAAGGACACCAAAAGTTTGGCAAATATTTTTGCTGCACGGTGTTACATTCTAATCCACACTCCCTTTACACAGGTCACACTCATACAAGGCACAGAAATGTCTAGCAACTGTCTAAGGGTATGTTCACACGGAGTGTTCAATACGTTTTTAGATCCGTTTTTCGATGCATGTTTGGATCCGTGTTTCGAACCCTAAACGGACCCAAACCTGCATCTAACAATGTGCAGTGTGATTTTACATTGATTTCAATGTTAAAACAAACATCAGCGTTCAGACGATATGTGTTTTACATGCGTCTTTCTGATCCGTTCCAAGAACGACATGTCAATTCTTGATCTGTTTGATGCAGCAGGCGCCCTATTTAAAGCTATAGCGTGCGCTTCTGCCACAGCGCTTTTGGATGCATTTTTCAGACCAAAAACGTGTTGAACATACCCTAAAACACATAAGAGTAGTGTAAAACAGGTACGCCAATACCTGAGTGCAAATTGCAGCAAAATCCTAGTGTAATTGCCATAATAGCTATGTGTATATACGTATGAGAAGGTGGATGTGAAGGGAAGATTTACATAGTTCTGTGCCCAGTTTCTACCATTTTGAAAGCTTAGGCGCTGTATGTTCTTATTTTCTAAACCACCTCTGACACCACCACTCCTTATGACTAGAGGGTTCTGAATACTATGTTTGGAAAGCGTCTTTTTTTCAGCTGAAATACTTTTATAAATCCAAACAAGTTCAATAAATTGCAAGATCAATTTCTGACAGATGTGAGCATCGAGCTAACCCACAGTGACTGTCCTAGAGCAGGGTATCACCCCCATGATGAGGTGACTGTACATCCCCTATACAGTAACACAGGTTCCCTCTTTCTTACCTTTAGAATAATTATCAATGCACCAACAACTAGGACAATGAAGAGGAGGCAGCTGGAGTCCATGGCAAGCATGTCATCCTTATATGGGAACTCCGGCTGGAAGAGGAAAAGAAGAGGAAAATGGTCAAATTATTTATGTGACAGCTGTTTCTATGGAAAGTTCGAATACAACAAAACAGACAAAATGGGAAAGCAACCATAGTAACGCTATCCCTGCTCTAAGGACATTTTAAGCCGCATTTGATTTACACCGATTAGCCATATATTAACTGACAGGTGAAGAAGATAACATTATCTTGTGCCAATGGCAGCGGTCAAAGTGTGGGCTATATTATATCATATTAAGCAAACGGAGTAGTTTTTGAAAGTATAAAAACACGAGATGAACAGTGCCAGGGTCAGGGCATGGTCCTGCGGGGTGTTCCCAAATGTGGAAGGAAGGACAAGCAATGACAGGGTCAAGAACCCCAAAGCACATTGATGTGCAAGCATAGCATCCAATCCCACAGAAGAGCATCTGTAGTACACACTGCTGGAAAAGTTGGTGCTGCCTTGATAGAAAGGTGTACACAGGACATTGAAGCTTGCCACAGACTGGTTATTAATATATTAATAGTGTTAAAAAGTTATTCCCACCTCACAACAGCCGTGTGGGAATTGTACACGTCCAAAAGTAAGCAACTTTGTAGATATATGGGAATAGCAAAAGTGCTTTCCTCATCTTGAGATCATCTTCATTGTGTACTGCTTATTGCCTACGCGTATTCAACCAATTCTGCGTTCTAGCAGCAGTGGCCGTGCTTCCGCTGTGATCCTTACATTGGCTATGGTCAGCTAGTCGAGAAGTGCATGTTGGCTACCAGCTTGGCCACTGCAATGATACTCACATTGCTCATACAGAACTACCACAGTGCAGTAGTTCTCCCATACATCATTGTTTTTAGGTATTTCCCTCCCAATCCTGCATCCAGGGCTGTGGAGTCGGCAAGCCAAAGCCCCAACTCCGACTCCTCAATTTCCCAAACCCCCGACTCCCTCATACACGGCGCATGTTTAAGTGATAACTTTACTTTAGTAAAGTGGTAACATCAGGCTGTTTATCACCTTTTTGATACAATAATCAGCTATTTAGGTAGAACAGACATGACAAGCAAAAGGGTAACAATGTTTTGATCTTTTGGAACACTTGTGGGTAGGGTGAAGAAAAAGCTGTATTTGTATCCAAGTCCAGTCTGCCCCAACCCATTGGGGAATGTGTAGAAGAAAACCTGGGATCAGATTTCGGTCAAGATATGCTTGAATCTGATTCAGGCAGTATTGAAAACCAAAAGGTGGATTTACCAAATACTAACAAATTAATAAAAATTAACATTTTGATTTTTAGGAGCAAAAACAGTAATAATGCAGTTACAGGAAAGAATCTGCAGAACTAAGCAGATGCTAAATACTTGCAAGTCAAATTTATGTAAAAGATCGGAAAGAGACTGTATATTAAAATTACAGTAGCCTCATGTACAAAGCTGCAGTGGATGGAGAGATATGGAGCCTGAACGTCACAAGTTCAAAACATTGTTACCCTTTTGCTTGTCAGTGTAAAATATATTTATTGGATATGACTTTAGAACCCCAAAAAATTGTAAATATGCAAAACACTGCAGGAACATTTGTGGAGTCTGAATTTGTTCTGAGAAATGCATCGCCTCCATTAGATCCCGCATACATGACCTCACATCTGATCTCATTATTTCCAGGCTAGAGAACGGCCTTCTACACTAACTTGGGGGAAAAGCGGTGACCACAGGGGCAACAAACTCTAAAAAATGTCAGGGTATAAGGAATTGCCTCAGCCACAGTCACTTTTGATGAATGGTTGAACTCTTCTTCTTTGAAAGCAAGTGAGAAATTCTGCTGAACTCTGTTTGCCCTGAGAGCAGAATCTTTTCCCCTGGGGCAGCGCTTTGCCTGCTCCATGTCATCACTTACACTCCTCATTGTGATAAGGCTGAAAATATGGGAGCAGTACACTGGCCGGACCAATGCCTCTTGCTCTTTGCACTGCATCACACTAACTGGACCAACTTATTATATATTTTGGGAGTCGGTCCATTTTAGGACGACTCCGACTCCTGCAAAATAGGCACCGACTCCACAGCCCTGCGTGGCATCTCCATTAGAAAAGGACGCTCCAATGCAAGCACAGAAGCCCTAGAGCTGTTTTAGACACACATCAACTCCCAGCCTGTTTCTAGAAGGAATTGTGTCCTGCAAGGAGCAAAGGACAACTCCAGGACATGCAACTTGGCCCTGGAGCTGTACTATCCAGTGTCTATGCTTCTAAATCGGCTTGCAATCCAGACACCATCCCTCACTGACTGCAATAGCTACAGGGCATGTGCTGAAGCCCTAGAGCTATAGAGTTCTGCCTCCCAATGCTCATGAATACTCAATATTTGTCGGAGTCATGAGGGCACACATTCAATCAAGCAGCACAGTGACGTCATGGGAGCGCCGCTTGCTTGAACTTTCCATTAACAATTCCAGAAACGTCTCCTCTGAGTTGGTCCTAGCTGAAAACAAGGTAAATAAAAAGCTTTACACTGATTTATACCACTGTTTAGGCCGCCGATAGGACCTGGACATGAGAAGTTCCTTTCCATTCTGCATGGAATAGCACACTCCATTACATGGGGAAGGAGGTTTCATTTTGACCAATTCAGTGTAAACAGGAAAGTTATTTAACAAATGACAATGTCATACGGCACATGAAGGATCTACCAGAAGCACCACAACAAAATCAATGAACAGCTCTGCTCTGAGGTGGGCCAGCCTTCAACTCACCAGAGGTACTGGCCTACAGATAGAGGTGCAAAGTAACGATCTACATATGTGTAAGTGTGAATGAGGCCGCAGCAGGATGAACTCTGCTGAAAGTTCACAAACAAGGACGTGTTTTTAATCTGTGGTGTAGAAATCTGTAATATGACGGCTACAGTTTTCAATTGAGAATAATGTACCGTACAGGATCAATGGGTTCTGGCAACCTTTAGAGGTGAAACTACAGTTCAGCCCATTACTTCAAGTACTCTTTTGGATGGGGGCCATTAATGAGTTTTATTCTAATGTGAGGTCTACTTCACCATCACTAGTTGTGGCAGCTCCAACAATCCATTGCATATATTTAGGCCATAAGGTCCCCTAAATGGCCTGGAGATACAGCAGAGCTGATCATTATTACAGCAATACACGTGTGCTGTGTATATAATACAGTAAGTGGCAGCGCCTCAGATACAACTTTCTGCATGACCATTAGGGTATGTTCACACGGAGTGTTGACTCTGTGTTTATATACGTTTTTAGATGCATGTTTGGATCCGTGTTTCGGACCCTAAATGGACCCAAACACGCATCTTACAATGTGTAGTGTGATTTCCATTGCTTTCAATGTAAAACACGCATCGCCGTTCAGACAAGTGATCCCCGATGCGTGTTTACTTGCGTCTTTCGGATCCGTTCCAAGAACTGACATGTCAATTCTTGGTCAGAAAGACGCAGCAGACGCCCTGTTTAAAACTATAGGGGGCGATCCTGCTGCTGCCAAAACGCATCCAAATGCACCTGCGTGTTGGATGCGTTTTGGATCCAATTGACGCAGCGATTTTGGATGCGATTTTCAGAGTCAACCCACCGTGTGAACAAAAACTACTAAATGCTCAGATACTCTGCACTCACTGAAAGACCATGCAATCCTATGATACAGAGCAAAGCTGAAAACTGCAAGGTAGACTGCCTGCACACAACTACTGATGACTGTAATCCCATCTCACACAATTGGTGGATGAGCGGTGTTGCTCAATGTTTTTCAGTGTAAGAATGCTTTTAACTATAGAAGTGTTCATAAATCAAGATTTGGTGCTACCTACTTTTTCCCAAGTCCTGAAAGTGATTGATGTAGCCCTACAGAGCCGTGATCTCGCACTAGTCTGTCTGGGATAACATGGAGACATAAGGATCTGAGCAGCTACATCCACAGAAGATCTGTTCTTACTTCTCCAAGATGTTTGGAGAAACCTCCCTGCCAAGTTCCTTTGAAAACTGTGTACAAGTGTATCTAGAACTGATGGCAAAAGGATGATCACACCGAATATTGATAGGATTTCGCTTTCGTTCACTCAAATTTTTTTTTTTATCTGATATAAATAAAATACCGTATTACAACTTTGTGTTTGATAGTATTCTTACTTTGCAGCATCCCTCCCACATCTGCCTATAAATTTTGCACAGAACGGTTCCTCTCTGAACAAACTGTCAAAACCCACTTTCAGGAAAAAAAAACGGTTATCATTTACATCAGTTTTGGCAAATTAGAACAATAACTTAAAAGGGATTAGGGTATGTTCACATGGCGTGTTCTGTCCGTGTGAACATTAGTTATTAGATGCGCGTTTGGATCCGTCTTTCAGAACCAAACCCGCATCTGACACTGTATAGTGCGATTTACATTTCTTGCAATGTAAAACACACAGTGGTGTTCATACGAGCGATTGCCAATGCATGTGTACTTGCGGCTTTTGGATCAGTCCTAAGAACTGACAGGTCACTTCTTGATCCGAAAAACGCAGCAGACGCTCTATTTAAAACTAAACTATAGGGAAAGATTCTGCTGCAGCCAAAACTCATCCAAGTGTTGGATGCGTTTTGGATCCGACTGACGCTGCGTTTTTAGATGCGATTTCTGGACCCAAAAACACTGTGTGAACACACCCTTACTCTTAGCACAAGGTTGACATGAGTTGACATTCTACTAGCAGCCCAGCAGTACATGATCTATCTCCAGCTCATGTCATCCGTGTGATAAACCGAAAACTCGGATCTCAAATCATTCTCTTTCTCTGAAGAATTCAACATTCATTATGACACAATGATCATTACTGACCAGATCCAGCAGTCTCCACTTACCAATTGCTCTAGATAGTCCTTAATTCCTGGCAGGTATGTAAGGGAGCTGATGGCAAGTAGGCACGTAAGGGCAAAGTCAAACAGCTGGTAGCAGAAGAAGGGAATCAGCCAGCCGCCACGGTGCTACAGGAGAAAGAAAGGTCAAATATTGCACCATAGCCTGCCACCCCTAGAACATGCAGGCTATTTTGAAAAGCATCTGACATACATATCAATATAGGATTAAGGGTATGTACAGCGGTGCGTAACTGTGCGTGCCCTCACACACCTTGCTTCAATCCATTTCCAGGTAAGCTGGCTACATTTTTTTTTTCTTGTGTCATACCAGGATTAATCCCACTTATTAACCAATCCTTGGGTATTCCCATGTGATGGAGACTAATATACAGCGTCCCATTAGTAGTAATAGGGTGGATATAGGATAGCAAGCCAGTATAAGTTAAAGAAGCATATATCCTTTATTATGATCAGCATTAAAAGTCATTATAGTTTCGTATTCAGACAACCACTAACCGTACTCAGTGTGCAGTCAGATATTCCTCTGTCAGAGACCTTGGGTCTTCCCATGTGATATCCACAAGACAGATTTCTTAAAGAGAACCTGTCACATAGGTTGTGCCCCCATTGCTGAGGGCAGCACAAGCTAGTGACAGACCTTCTGTTTCCAGCGCTGTGTCCCTTATTCTGTAAGATGCTGGAGTTTTAGTGTATTTAATTGTAAATCTTGCAATTTGCAGCCAGAAAAGAGTCCAGCTTTTCATGAAAAAGAGTCTGTTTTACTCATGTCCCGCCCACCTGAGGCTAGCCCCACCCACCTCACAACTGATTAACCTATTACTTTGAACAGGTAGAAACAAGTGAATAACTGTCAGGCGGGCGGGGCTAGGCTTGGGTGGGCGGGGCTAACACTTGCTCATGAATAAACTGGACTCTTTTTCTGGCTGCAAACAACCAGATTTGAGCATTAAATATTCTAAAACTATATTCTAAAACTCCAGCATCTTACAGAATAAGGGTCGCAGCGCTGGAAACAGCATGTCTATCACTAGCTTGTGCTGCCCTCAGCAAGGGGGCATAATCTATGTGACAGGTTCCCTTTAAGCAGGTGTCATTGGATTGGACACGGAATTCATGACAAAATTTGGGTCAAATCCAACCTGTTTGACCATACCCTTAAAGTTAACCAGTTACATTGAGAATCTGCTGTTATAAAGCAGGAGGAGCTGAGCAGAGGAACATCTAGTTCCTTGAGGAAAAATTCAGTAGAACATTAATATTATTTATATCCCTGCTTATTAAGGAGTCCAGTGGGCGGTGTTTACAGTGACTGCCAGCTATCTGTATGGACACATACAAGAAAGGCTGCCCGCCACTGATAACACCGCCCACTGGACTCCTTAATAAGCAGGGATATAAATGAATAAAATGCATGTTCTACTGAATCTTTCCCCCCACATAACTATATATCAATCTGTTCAGCTCCTCCTGCTCTACAATATGCCTTCAGCAGATCAGATAGTATCTGCAACGTGACAGTTTCTTTCAAGGCATGTTTTGCACTTGGTCGATTTTTAGGGTATGTTCACACGGCGTAATTGCGGGGCGTAATTACGCCCTGCAATTACGGCGGGACTTCGGGAGCTCGCGCCGACTCCCGCGGGGCGGCCAGCAGCCCGCCGTCCCCATTGACATTCATTACTAGCGGCGCGTATACGCCGCTAGCAATTGACATGTCACTTATCTCCTCCCGTGCCGTATTGACCGAGCAGGGAGAGGAGACGTAATCCATAGTTCTCTATGAGAACTGTGGATTACCGTAATGACTGGGACGTATCTCGCCCCGTATTTAGCGCAGTACGGCACGAAATACGTCCCAATTTAAGCCGTGTGAACATAGCCTAATACTGACATCTCTGCTACTGAAATATCGATTGCTTACATCTGAGCAGATATGCATACATTTCTTCAAGCCGCATTCATAAGCCGCAGACATTTGTGTGTACCCTAAGCTGCCATGTGGCTCTGTATGACATGACCGATAGATTTATATTTTTATTCATAGCAATGAAAGTTCCTATAGAGTGAATGCAGAAGAAACTGAGGAATGGATAAAATGGATTAATTCTTCATTTTACACAATTTCTTCATTCACTGAACCTATAATGCCCTAGTACTGCGTTTCCATAGTTGAACAGGTGTCACATGTCATAGTCCCAATTCCTACTGTTAATACTACCGCATTGGCAACGTGTGGCTTTTCCTGATGCCTGCACCTCAATAAGAAGCTGTTCCACCACCATAGCTCTGCAGCTAAGGGTTATACTGGGGACGAGCTTTCCTGGGCTCTGGTATAACTATGGCACTAATTGTCATCATGAGAATTATGATTCAGCAGCTTGTGTTAATGACTCCCTTATACTCACAGTGATCGCTCCATACACCATCATCGCACTCAATGTAAACATCAGCAGGGAGATGGCAATCAGGACGCAGGCGTTCTCTGCAAGACAGCAGGATGTTACACAAAGTCGGTCACTGTCCAAAGAGACGACGCTACACTCATTACCAACACATAACACTTCTGAGAAAAAGAAACTTACTCGGATTGGAAAGTGTCCCCTTTTTTCCTACTAATTTAAACCAGAAAGCAAAACCCTTGCAGATTTTGTTTATTCTTTTCCCTGAATATGATTATGTGGGTGGCCATCTTGGCTGAGCTGCTCTTAAAGGGGTATTCCCATCACAGCTAGTGCTGCTGGAGGGGTCAATTACTGTAACGTTAGAAATTTTCAGAATGCATGTTATAAAAAAAAAATATATATGTATGCTTTACCTAATACAGGCCTTTTTTTGCACTTTTAACTTGCTTTCTTGTCTCCATGGTTACAGACCACCATCGTGTGCTTTCAGTTATTGCCAGTAATAGTGTTACCAAAGATGGAGAATACATTTCTGTGGCCCGGGGGTTAGGAGGGGGACTACACACATCTTTTCCGGCCACAGGAACTTATTCTCATACACTCTTTGAAGGTAAGCTGTGTCAACCTTTCCTTTTTTGGTGGTGGTGCTGTATGGCGGCCATTGCTGCTGTGATGCTGTGCTGGAGTGGTGGTGCAGCTCAGAGCCAGGGGGCTAGGTCTGGCAGCAGTGGAGCGGTTGGGCCACTGGGCTGTGCCTCTCATCTGTGTGGCTTTTGCTGCGGTGGTGTCCGCCATGCATTGCTGCCCCCATTTACTGTAGGGACCCACTTTGGAGAGGTCGCCGGGAAGTGGCAAGTGGGCATATACGTTTTGATCAAAAAGTATACTAAGAACCTCCTGTTCATTTTTGTAAAGTTTTGCTGAGAAGCATTAGATCAACGTATAGTGTGAGGATGTGCGGCCCATGCCTCTCCCTTCCTAGTTTGTATACACTCTTTGATAACACTGCATTACTGGCCATAAATGAAAGCAGTCAATGGTGGTCTGTAACCATGGAGAAAAGAGAGCAAGTTAAAGATGCAAAGAAGGCCTGCATAAGGTAAAGCATACATATATTTAAATAACATGCAACTTAAAAATTGCTTATTTTACAGTAATTGGCCCTTCCAGCAGCACTTGCTGTGATAAGAATACCCTTTTAACAGCATTTAGAGAGATGCTTTACAGCAGCTACATGGACTCTAGGAACCTGTGATCTGGAGCGACAGTGTTGCGAGTATGCTCCGTGACCTGTGCAGGAAAGGGGAGGATATGACCTGTGACCATCTCCTATTCTTAAGGGTATATCCTGTTTTATCTATACATAGTCAGTGTAATCCTGAATATGATGATAACGGTGACTGCTGAGAAGTGCTCTCTACAGAACAGGAAGTGTCAGAATATAATGAAGTGCGGTAGTTAACTAACTTCAGATTTTTTTTCCCCTTCATATAGTGACATGAAGAATAGGAGAACAAAAATTTTTGAATTGAACAATAGGTTGTTTTAAAATGACAAGTTCCCTTTACCCTGGCCCATTGTTGTGCAACCATGAGGTTTCTCGCCTAAATGGGAGAAAATCCCTCTTCCTCAGCAGTGACACCAATCAAACTGTACTGCAGATCCTTGGCCACAATGCTTCAAACCACCGATCGTTCAACAGTGTATATAGGCATTTAGCTCTTTAGACTAAGTATGGATCTAATGCTTTTTAGAGATGAGGGTTTGTTACAGTTTATCAGTTAAAGGGGTTTTCTCACGAAAGGCTTTTGCATTCATCTTGTACTTTTTTACTAACTTACAGTTTCAAACCCAAGGGCGTGCCTCTCCTCACTGAAGACTGGCAACATCATCACACCCCCTCCCTGTTCCTGCACCATCCCCAGTCCTCATTCTGCGTGAGCAGTGGAAGGGAGAGGATGTCACAGGTCTGCAGACCTTCTGCAGTGGTCAGTACTCATGCCTGCAGAGCTGTCACCTCCCTCCACAAGCTCTTTGTAACCAGCACACATGTTTTGCTGTAAACCGTTATGCATACAGCCCCCTAATGTTACAGAAAGCGACATCTTGTCATTGTATCTAGTAGAGTGTATTATGTGTGTGTGGTAATGGGGGGGAGGGGCGAGTGTATTTATGTGTGTTTTTATGGGTGGAGGGGGCAGGTTTATTGTGTGTTTATGGGTGGAGGGAGCAGAGTTATTTTGTGTGTTATGTGGGTGGGGGAAGCAGAGTGTTTATTTGTTGTTATGTGGGTGGGGAAGAGAGGTATTATATGTGTGTTATATGGGGGGAGGGGGGCGAGTGTATTATATGTGTGTTATATGGGGGGGGGAGGGGGGGGGGGTGTATTATTTTTGTGTGTTATATGGGTGGAGGGGAGCAGAGTGATTTATGTGTGTTTTATGGGTGGAGGGGAGAGAGTGTTTTTTGTGTGTTATAGGGTGGAGGGGGCAGAGTGTATTATTTGTGTGTTATGGGTGGAGGGGAGCAGGTGTATTTATGTGTGTTTTTGGGTGGAGGGGGAGAGGTGTATTATATGTGTGTTTTGGGTGGAGGGGGGGGGGAGGCAGAGGGGGTGGTATAATTTTTTGTTATAGGGTGGAGGGGAGCAGAGTGTATTATTGTGTGTTAATGGGTGGAGGGGAGCAGAGTGTATTATATGTGTGTTATATGGGTGGAGGGAAGCAGAGTGTATTATATGTGTGTTATATGGGTGGGGGAGCAGAGTGTATTATATGTGTGTTATATGGGTGGAGGGGAGCAGAGTGTATTATATGTGTGTTATATGGGTGGGTGGGAGCAGAGTGTATTATATGTGTGTTATATGGGGGGGGTGGAAAAGAGTGTATTATATGTGTGTTATTGGGTGGAGGGGGGCAGAGTGTATTATATGTGTGTTTTTATGGGTGGGGGGAAGCAGAGTGTTTTTATTGTGTGTTTTTATGGGTGGGGGAGCGGCGTGTAGTATATGTGTGTTATATGGGTGGGGGAAGCAGAGTGTGTTATATGTGTGTTATATGGGGGGGGGAGCAGAGTGTATTATATGTGTGTTATATGGGTGGGGGAGCAGAGTTTATTATATGTGTGTTATATGGGTGGAGGGGAGCAGAGTGTATTATATGTGTGTTATATGGGTGGAGGGGAGCAGAGTGTATTATATGTGTGTTATATGGGTGGGGGGAGCAGAGTGTATTATATGTGTGTTATATGGGTGGAGGGGAGCAGAGTGTATTATATGTGTTATATG
The DNA here is from genome assembly GCA_025379985.1 of Phyllomedusa bahiana. NCBI lineage: Eukaryota > Metazoa > Chordata > Amphibia > Anura > Hylidae > Phyllomedusa > Phyllomedusa bahiana. Next base: position 10,463 of record JAODAL010028045.1, on the reverse strand, counting down.
GGGGAGGGGAGCAGAGTGTATTATATGTGTGTTATATGGGTGGAGGGGAGCAGAGTGTATTATATATGTGTTATATGGGTGGGGGAGCAGAGTATATTATATGTGTGTTATATGGGTGGAGGGGAGCAGAGTGTATTATATGTGTGTTATATGGGTGGAGGGGAGAAGAGTGTATTATATGTGTGTTATATGGGTGGAGGGGAGCAGAGTGTATTATATGTGTGTTATATGGGTGGAGGGGAGCAGAGTGTATTATATGTGTGTTATATGGGTGGAGGGGAGCAGAGTGTATTATATGTGTGTTATATGGGTGGAGGGGAGCAGAGTGTATTATATGTGTGTTATATGGGTGGAGGGGAGCAGAGTGTATTATATGTGTGTTATATGGGTGGAGGGGAGCAGAGTGTATTATATGTGTGTTATATGGGTGGAGGGGAGCAGAGTGTATTATATGTGTGTTATATGTGTGTTATATGGGTGGAGGGGAGCAGAGTATTATATGTGTGTTATATGGGTGGAGGGGAGCAGAGTGTATTATATGTGTGTTTTTTTGGGTGGAGGGGAGCAGAGTGTATTATATGTGTGTTATATGGGTGGAGGGGAGCAGAGTGTATTATATGGTGTTATATGGGTGGTGGGGGGAGCGAGTGTATTATATGTGTGTTTAATGGGTGGAAGGGAGCAGAGGTATTATTTTTGTGTGTTATATGGGGTGGGGGGAGCAGAGTGTATTATATGTGTGTTATATGGGTGGAGGGGGAGCAGATTGTATTATATGTGTGTTTATATGGGTGGAGGGGAGCAGAGTGTATTATATGTGTGTATAAGGGTGGAGGGGAGCAGAGTGTATTTATGTGTGTTTTATGGTGAGGGGAGTGGGCTAATATTGCCAGATCTTCGATCAGAGTGTCCTGGAGCTGTGCAAGCAGCTTTTGTTTCCTTTCAACTGCTCAGGGGGGAGTAAGCACAGAGTGTGCAGGCAGCCAATCACAGCACAGGGGCGTATCCTGCACAGGGAGCGTTTCCCATCCAGGGGTTGAACTAAATATCAGGCAGCCAATCACAGCACATGGGGCGTGGCCTGACCCCCCCCCCCCCTCACCTCAGGCTTCAGATTTAGCTGTAGACACTCACAGATTAGCTCATAGCCGCTATACTAAATGTTTTAGGTAATACATACCAATTGCAAAAGTGCTTATTTTTACTGTCCCCATCATTACAGGTCTGATCATTGTAGCGAGAAAACCCCTATAAGCACTGCAGCAGCACCACTCCTTCATACTACCATCCAGGCTGATGACCCTTACCTTTCATGATACATCATAACAAACGTCCATGCCCTAGGAGGGCTACTGTTCACTGGAACTTTACATGTACTAAAACGTGTAACAATTTACTACATTTACCTCCAACTGTACACTGTTGGGGCGGTACTGGTTTGCATTATGTGAAAAAGTTTATTAAAACAGTTTTCAAAAAATATCCATCCGTCACACTGCTGAATACAGGTCACAGTGGAGTGAGTTTGGATAAGATAAAATATACATCATCCAAACTCGCTCCACTGTGCCCTTCATTCAGTGTGACGGATGGATATGTAAACAGAGATTGCAGTCGTCCTGGGATAAGAGTTCTACCCTCAAGTGGGTGCATTTTCTATCACAGTCACCATGTGTATTTATGTGTGTGTGTGTTTTGTAATATATAATATAATATTATATATATATTATATATATTTATATAATATTATTTTATATATAAATATATATTATATATATATATATATATACACACACATACTCATAAAGGCCTTCAATAGGACTCTGCCCATATCTGATGGGCATTATACCTCATTCTGCTAGTCTGACTGGCAGTCGGGTATGAGGACATTCTGGCAAAATTTGGTTGGCTTTAGTGTTGGCTATACCCACAGCACTCACACATGGAGCATAACTTCCATAGAATGATACACACCGTGCAACACTCTTAAGGACCATCTCTTAACTAGACGCGATTTTCATTCCTCTTACATCCTAAGGATCGGTCGCTTTCTTTGATAGGATCACCCGCCTATAAGATCAATCTTAACTGCAGTTTTATGCGACTTTCTTAAAGAGTCTTCGCAGTATACAGACGCGCGAGCCCATAAATCTTGTATCTACACACACACCCTGCTTCCCATATTCTCTAGTGATAATAAAACCTCACCTGCCACTTTCTCGGAAGCATAGTAATTCCCAATGACTTCATACTGAATGTCCACAGTTGGCACAGTGTCGGGGTGCGTGACTTTCACAGTCAGAAGGATTCCCATCAGCAGGTTCACCACCTACAGGAGAGAGAAGAAACACCCTTTTTTTTTGCGAGCCAAAGAAACCGTAAAACTGAAGATAGCAGGCTCCATGGATTATTTGGGTGCGTTCCCACGGCAGAGGACAAATACCGGTCGGTTTACCGGCCGCAGGGTGGTGGAGGGGGGACGGCTTTTCTCCGCGATGAGCGTAGAAAAGCCACCCCTCACATTCACAAGCACAGATTCGGTCCGAAAACTGAACGGAAGATTGTGCTTGTAGAATGTTTTGTGGGTGGAAAAACCGCCGGGCGGAAAACCCGTGCAGTGGGGACTGCTGCAAGGGTCTTCCATAGCGCCCCATTGTGCTCAATTTTTGGCCGGTTTTTCAGGCGGGCTGCAAAACCGCAAACCGGCTGAAAAGCCGGTGCCGTGGGGACATGCCCTTACACATCAAACTTCTGGTGTGGTGCGAAATTACTGGCAGCGTATAGAGAACGGACAGCCGGCTGGACTGATAGAGCAATGTGAAACTAATGACGACCTGATACGTTAGGTCAGTGCACCGCAAAACAAGTTTTGGGGCAGCAGACAAATCTAAAGCATCTAAGGCAGGCATCCTCAAACTGCGGCCCTCCAGCTGTTGGAAAGCGACAACTCCCATCGTGCATTTATATAATCTATAACAGTGGGAATGATGGGAGCTGTAGTTTCCCAACAGCTGAAGGGCCTGATCTAATGGGGTAAACAGTCAGGGCAGGTTATCTCCAATTTTGAGCGAGGCACATGCCACGTGTATGCAGGGCACTGATGTACAATTGCGTCAATTTGCAGAAATGGCTTAGTTCCCATCAGCAATAGGGCAGGCATGACTTCAATATTGAGCTAAACCCTCCTGGCTATAGATGGGTCAACAATACAGAAGGTTGTCCAGCCCCAGGACTGGACGCTGTTACTGCCTCATAGACCGTCTCTGTAGCAGGTCAGAGCTGCCCGGGGCTGGCAGGGCACTATCGCTGCAGCGGCTTCTATTCTGCGTCACATTCCTGTCGTTTCCAGGGACTAATCTCATCATTTTGAAACAAGGTCAATAAACTGGTTCCACGGCAGCACAGCAACGCTCTGCATGCCACAGCGCCTGACGCAACGCAGCCCTCCACGGACACATGTCACAGCCTGATCAGCCAGGGGCTCCTGGCACCTAGTGCCCCATTAGGTTACATCCACACGACAATTGTAAAATACCGCCAGATTCGGTTATAGAATTAGACCAGTATTTTACAATCTTGTTTTGCTTTAACGTGGTTTTTTTTTTGCACGGATTTTGCGGTCAGTTTTCGGATTTCAGGCGGCCCACTAACATTGAACTGTACTATAATCCACCGCTTTCAAGTGAAATACAACAGATTTTAGAACACGTTCTAAGTTTTTTGAACGGATTTAGGATTTGAAATGTGACCTCAGAAAATCCAAGCTGTGTAGACCACAGGTCAGATTTTCTACTGAGGTCTATGGGGATGGTTGACAGACAGTTTTTCATTGGTTACAAAATCCAAACACTGTTAAAAACCAACTATAAATCCCATGGTGTGAGCGATTGGATTACCGATTTTTCCACAGGCTGCCAATTAATTGCTCAACATTCAGGTTGGGCAGAGTTGTCCCAACTCAAAACCAGAACGCAGAAATTCCCATCAACCTATAAACGGTTTATTCTCTAACCATGGAAACTGCACAGGGTTTTTAATCAGATCAGGTTTATAGCTGGAACCTTCTAACCCTGAAATGTAGAGGTCTGAACAGACACCTAAAGAGGTAACATGTAGTGTAGGTTCCCATCTGAATTGGGGTCACCTTGCCGCAGTAGATGGGCATTTACAGTTTTGATCAAAAATATACACTAAGAACCTCACATTTTTTTATATATTCCATAGTAGCAGAAACGCTGTTCCAAAAATTCTTATGTCCTCTTTGACCGTTTTTAGTGCCTGTAGAGTGCTGCTGATATTGTATTGTGTTTGCATAGCTTTTGCTGCCACAACAGTCTGCACCTGTACGTTTATTCTTCAAAACAGATGTGCTGACCAGATGTTTGTTGACTAACCATGGAAACTGGTAGGAGCTGTACAATAACTGCATACTTTTTTTATTTTTTTTTTACATAACCCATCAAGCACCAGGCTTGAAAAGTACTTAATGCTAAGCTACATTTTATAGTTTTTGCTTCCTTGCGTTTCAACAGTCATAACTTTTTTTTTTATATATATTTTAAGTGACGCAGTTGTATGAGGACTTGTTTTATGCGAGAGAAGCTGTATTTTAGGGTGGCATAGTTAGTTTATTAAAAAAATTACTGAAAGTTTCCTATACGGGGCACCCGGGGCTTTTTAGTCCCCAGGGCTGACTATACAGCTGTTCCCCGGGCTCCTTCAGGTCACCGGGAGTCCCGATGACACTGTGGCGCTGGGAGCCGCAACACCCCACTATTTGCAGCGTCGTCTCTAGATGTCGCAGCAGAAAAACGACCTCACTCCTGCGCACAGTCGGCCCGTTAAGGGGGTGTTCCCATCATGAAAAATAGGCGATAGGACACCGCTCCCCCTTTATGGAAACTCTTGAAACAGAATGGAAGTTTGCGAAAGTGTAAACCAGCCCCCATTCTCACAGACATTTTTAAAGGGGGCCCCGTTTTTGAGAAGGCTCAAGCAAAATTGCCATCAAATCTATAGTGGGGTCCCTTTAGGATGTAAAACGCTACACTACTATTTTATTAGTGGTAAATGTTTGCTGTCCTCTCCACCCCATTCCAGAAGTAAAAAAGAAAACCTCACTAGAGGATCAAACCCCACCTCACTCACATCCTGCGGGCCAGGGTACTCTACATGCAGGCCCAGCGTCGTGCAGCAGATAACGACTGTGAAGACCACAGGAAAAAAATGGTAAGTTAGACCGCACTCCCAAAACAGTAGTGGTTTTATTGATCCCAACGACAGCAACGTTTCAGCTCTGAAGAGCAGGTGAAGGCCAGAGGACACCGAGTTAACTGTGCTTAGCACAAATAAGGTGGGTACTGGGTTATTTTTCTGGCCCCTTAGAGTGTACCAGGACATAAGCAGTGGGGGAAAAAGCACCTGAGGGGGCAACAGGGGTTTTTCATGCCCCGGGCAACCCAAAAGGGGGACGGAATGCCCATGAAAAAAGGGTTCCTCATTTTATCTGATGAGAAGAAAAACCTTTATCAATGGTGGATCTGATTTCCATAAGCATCAAGGTTTGCCCGACACACATGAGATCTAGGTTGGTAATACTGGGTGCAGGAAATCCCGGCGGCAGTAATGACTCAGCACCTTTTTTTTACAGAACCTTTTATTCAGAAATAGTTCGCCCCCATTCAGGAGGAATAGGTTTCTATCAGGAAACACAGTAAAAAATATGACGCCGAGCACGACTGAAGTGTCCTTGTAAAAAAGGGGGGAGGGACCACGAAAAACAAACAGTCACCAACTTCCAATGATTAGAAATGCTCGCACCCTGAGGGCGGATATAGAGGGCAGAGCAGAGGCCAGGAGTGCCCAGCACGTTCCATCAGTGCTGAAGACGTTGAATGGAACAAGAGGGAGCATCGCGGCGCTCGTCATAGGGGTGACAGTCTCCCATCACCCATCCTGTAGATCAGTAATAAACGCTTCAGACCCCGTCAAAGAGGTTTTTACACCACAACTTTCACCTATCACCAGCCCGCCCCCCTCCTCCACCTTCACCGCACTTACATAGCAAGAAGTCTTCGAGTTTGTTCACCCGGCATCGTGCAGGCGTTAGCGGGGTGTCAAAGGTGCTTCTAACGCCTGGACAACCATTTCTCTGGCGATGGGGGGAGTTCCCCCCCGGGCCTCATCTGGAAGTTTACGGTGGACTATTTCTCAAAGGTGCCCCACTGATCTATTTTCTGGCCCCTAATGTAAGGTTCAAACGGCATCGTGCGGGGCCCTTAGGGGTGTTTCTATCGTGCCGTATACCCCCCCTGCTCCCACGAAAAAAACTCACTTTTCTGGTAAAATGAGCACCGGCATTGAGGCTATGGGCCGGGTGAATATCGTGCTGCTATATTTTGGCCCAGGGACTCCCTTTCCCTGGGGGGGCAAAGGGTGGGTCACACCATCGTGGGGGCGTTAAGCTTTTTACAGGCTCCATACCCCCCGCTCTCCCTCCCACTCCTTTCCGGCACTAAGGTATTTTTCACCCGGCATCGGCAGGCGTATACGGTGGTAAAAGGTGCTCTAAACGCCTGCGCTCCCACTGACCCATTTTTTGGACAAAGTGTAGTTCCCCCGGGCACTCAGGGAAAAAGGGGTTGTACTATGCGGCGCTATACCCTGGCCCCCCACGACCCCATTTCCCCGGGGCATAAGTGTTTTTTAACCCCCGGGCATCTGCAGGCGTATAGCGTGTTACTATGGGTGCTATACGCCTCCCCACTGCCCTCATTTTCTCGGGGTCAAAGTGTTTGTTACACGCATCTGCAGGGTATAGGGGTTGTACTATGCGTGCTGCAAAAACGCCGCGCCCCACGACTCTCACTTTCCTCTGTCATAATGATTTCACCCGGCATGTCGGGCTTATAGCGGTGTTTACTTTGCGTGCGCTAAGCCTGCTGCTCCCCCAGACTCTCACTTTCCCTGGTCATAATTTTTTTTTACACGGAAATGGCAGGCGTAACGGTGTGTACATGCTGCGCTAACCCCGCTGCTCCCACTGACCCACTTTCCTGGCGCATAAGGGTATTTTCACCCGGCAAGTGAGGCATAGCGGTGTTTTACTATGGTGCTCATACGCCTGCTGCTCCCCACTGACTCTCATTTTCCCGGGTCTAAGTGATGTTCACCCCCGGCATCGTGCCCCAAAAGCGGTGGTACTATGTGCGCATACCCTGCGCTCCCATGACTCCACTTTCCGGGGCCAAAGTGATTTCCCACACGGCATCGTCAGGGTTTAGGGGTGTGTCTATCTGTGCAATACCCTGCTGCCCCCCACTGACTCCTTCTCGGACTTTGTTTGTTCACCGGAAACTCAGGCGAAGGGGGTTTGTACTATGCGTCTGTTTAAAGCCTGCTGCCCCCACTGCCCCACTTCTCTGGGCATAAGGTATGTTCCCCCCGGCTCTTTGTAGGTCTTTTTTGGGGCGTAATTGCGCGCAAACACATCGCTCGCCCTTTTGGAATATGGCATTCATACTCTCATTAAAAACTATGATTACCGCCTTTTTTCCCGACGCCTACTACTCACCGGGAGAAAGAAGCGACATGTCACTTCTTCCCGGAGTGGAAAGTGAAAGCAGGGGTTGGCCACGGATACTTCAAAAACAACCAGGTTAGCACACACACTAGGTCCGGAAAGGCATGTCACTGTTTTTCCCCCGCACTACTGGCGCCAGGGAATAGGTTTTAAAAATCAAAAACCAAAGTCCCCAGGGTTTTTCCCTTTTTGCAGAGTGTCTCGGGCGCATTGCAGCGCAATAAATACGCCGTGTGAACATACCCGGAACGAAATTTGATTAAACAGCCCCCTGCTGCTCCAAAACCAAGGGACTGACAGAGATTATTTTAAAGCTCTTGGTTTTTTTTGGGGTCAGCCCCATAACTTTGCACAGGGGCCCCCCTGTGCAGACAACACTGCTTCATTTAGAGACCAGTGCGGTCCGGAAGGTGGAGGACCCACATGTACACAGACATACAGCACTTGAGCACTTTTCACCAAGCCTCGCAATTATGGCCTATGGCGGTTCAAGCGTATACACTCCTACAGAGGGACTGCAAAATCGGCAGTAAAAAAAGCCCCTGGGCCTAATTGATTAAAACAGTTTTTTGCCATCCCCCCCCCATAATGGAAAAACGCCGTAACTTACAATCAATCAGCGGGTCATTTTTCCCACAAGAAAAATTTCCACCTTTTTTTAAACGATTTTGTATGATTCAAGCGAAGTCCCTGAAAACTCCCGGTGTGAAACACCCCGGGTTTTGGGCAGTCGCCCCCTTCCATGCCTGGCATCTGAACGGGCTTGGAAGGGGTTGCAGGGCCCGGTAAATTGAATACCACGGGACAGCGTTGCGGCAGATTCTTCATGTGGATTTGCGCAGCAGATTACAGTACCCACCATGTGCCCACGTGGTGCAAACTTCGCCTGCAAAATTGCCCTGGGGGGTGGGAAATTTAAATCCGCTGCACTGATGTCTAATGCAATTTACCAGGGTTTTTGGGGAGTCGGAGGGGCTATTTTGCAGGAGTCGGATCGTATAAAAGGGACAACCCCCCAAAATAAAATTTTTAAAGTTGGTCCGTTAGTTCGATGCAAAGAGAAAGAGGAATTTTACCGGCAGTGCAATGCCCCCATATTTTTCTCTTAACACATAGGATGAAATGAGACATGGAGCAGGCAAAGCCTGCCCCGGGGGGAAAGATTTTTCTCCCAGGGCAAACGATTTAAGCAAATTTTTCCCCCCTTTCAAAAAGTGAAGAGTCCAAACCATTTACCAAAACTACTGTGGCTGAGAAAATTTCCCTTTTTACCCTACATTGTTAGAATTTGCCCGTGGTCACCCTTTGCCCCCAACCCAAGTTATGTAAAAGGGGGCCTTCTTGCCGGGAAATAATGAGATCGGGTGTGAGGCATGTATGCAGGATCTGATGGGGGAATACATTTTTCAAACAAAATTCCAGAGACCCCACAAATGTCCCTGCAGCTTTTGCATATTTACCATTTTTTAGTGTTTAAAGTCATACCCAATAAATATATTTTAACGAAAGCAAAGGGTAACAATTTTTTTAAACTTTTAGACCCAGGTTCCATACTCCCCATCCACACAGCTTTTACATAGCAACTGTCATTTTAATACGTCATCTTTACCTATTTTACTTAAATGTACCTGCAAGTATTTACATTGCTTATTTCCAATTTATTTCCTGTAACGCTTGTTACTGTTCTCTCCAAAAAAATCAAAATGTTAAAATTGTTTTATTTGTTAGTATTTGGGTAATCCCCCTTTTTGGGTTTTTTAAAATATGCCTGAATCCTTCGGGGCTCGGGATCAGATTCAACATTATAAAATCTGATCCCAGGTCTTTTTACCTTTCCCCAATGTTGGGGGCGACGGACTTGGATAAAAATACGCTTTTTTTACCCTACCCAAAAGTGTTCAAAAGATCAAAACATTGTTACCTTTTCTTGTCAGCGTTGTTTACCTAAAAAATTGATATTGTATCTAAGGTGATAAAGCCTGATGGACCATTTTACTACAGTAAAGTTACCCCTTAAACAGCCCCCTAAAAATTTGTAAGCTTTGCAGCAGGGCCCTCACACCCGTTCCTCATTTTTTAGTAGCTTTTTTATAATGTAATGTCTGGTTTGTCTGTGTTTTATTCCCCTATATTAAAGTGCTGGGGGAATATTTGGGGGCTATAAAAATTATTATTTAGGGGTCAGCAGTCTGAGTCGGATTCAGGAGTTGGGGGTTTTTTGGGAAAATTAGGAGTCAGAGTCAGGGTTTGGGTTTTCCCACTCCCCAGCCCCGTGTTTTTACTCCCTTATTGCGTAATTTTTCTTTTATTTCTGACATTTTCCCCAGCAGCTCACCCGGTGTTTTCACCCCGGGTTTTGTTGCAGTTTTACTATGGATTTTTCTACTCAGTTCAAAAGGAAGGCAAAAAACAAAGAAAAACCCTTTTTGCAGCTTTTGCCTTCTCCCACTGAAGTCAATGTGGAAAATCCTGCAGTAAAATCTGCAGCCAATCTGTCCTGTGTGCAGTCCCCGCAAGACTGACAGGCTGTGCTGCGTTTCCATGGTATTGACAAGATTTGGGCACCGGGGGTTTTAGGAATCCGTACCTGTTAACTTAATTAACAGGGCCCCTTTCATAAAGGGGCTTAATCCCCGAAAAACCCTTTCCTCTACCCCCCTGTGGTGGCTGGGGCGGCATTTTACATCAAAGGGGTGTTTATAGCCAAAAAAAAACTTGTTGGTAGGTGAAAAAATAAAGGGATCCATAATGGGGGTTGGGTATTGGGCACCAAGGTAGGCCCAAAAAAAAAGCGAAAATTGCATGGCCAAATTTCTTTTTACAAATGGCCCTTCTATTTGTTTAGGCTTCCCGGCCATTTTGCCCAAAAAAAGTGCAAGGT
>JAODAL010028044.1:0-53962 GCA_025379985.1 Phyllomedusa bahiana | reverse complement strand
GAGTCAGACTTTGTAGGAAACCTCTATCTGCAATGTATTCAGCCCCTGAGTCAGTACTTTGTAGGACACCTCTATCTGCATTGGATTCAGCCCCCGGAGTCAGTACTTTGTAGGACACCTCTATCTGCATTGGATTCAGCCCTGGAGTCAGTACTTTGTAGGACACCTCTATCTGCAAAGTATTCATCCTCGGAGTCAGTACTTTGTAGGACACCTCTATCTGCAATATATTCAGCCCCGAAGTCAGTACTTTGTAGGACACCTCTATCTGCAATGTATTCAGCCCTGGAGTCCATCTTCCCATCACCTCTGAGCAGCTTCTCAGTCCCTGCTGAAGCCTCCCCCCCACCATGATGCTTCTCCTACCAGGCTGCACGTTGTGTTCGGGGGGGATTCAGTACAGTTTCCGCCACACACAGCGTTTGGCATTGAGGTCTCCTCTGAGCAGAGCACATTCTTGCTGTTGCCCCGTCTATATTTTTTTTTTTTTAAAACCCAACCCTGCAATACACTTTACCACAACTTTATCCCTGAGCTGTTTAATGTGTTCCTTGGTTTTCATGATGCTGTTTGTTCTCTAACAAACCTGAGGCCAGAACAGCTGCAGTTATACTGGGAATAGATGAGGCTCTGTTTACATGGGGTGACTTCTAAAGACAAGTGGTCACCCTGTTATTTTGGGGGTTTGAGTACTGGGGGCTGAATACTTATGCATGCTGCACTTTTCAGTTTATTAATTTGCAAAAAATGTGGGAAAGTGCGAATAGTCTTCAGGGCTGTGGAGTCGGCAAGCCGAGACTCCGACTCCTCAATTTCCCAAACCTCCGACTCCTGACTCCCTCATACTCGGCGCATGTTTAAGTGATAACTTTCCTGTAGTAAAATGGTCACATCCGGCTGTTTATCACCTTATGATACAATAATCAAGCTGTTTAGGTAGAACAGACACTGACAAGCAAAAGGGTAACAATGTTTTGATCTTTTGAACACTTGTTGGTGGAGTTGAAGAAAAAGCTGTATTTGTATCCAAGTCCAGTCTGCACCAACATTGGGAATGTGGAGAAGAGACCTGGGAGCAGATTTTAGTCAAGATTCAGAGCCCAGAAGGATTCAGGCAGAGCTGAAAACCAAAAGGTGGATTTCCCAAATACTAACAAAATAATAAAAATTAACATTTTGAATGTTAGGAGCAAAATTGTAACTAAGCAGATGCTAAATACTTGCAAGTCAGATAGGTAAGATGACTGTATATACAATGACAGCCTCATGTACAAAGCTGTAGTGGATGGAGAGATATGGAGCCTGAAAGTCACAAGTTCAAAACATTGTTACCCTTTTGCTTCTCAGTGTAAAATATATTTATTGGATACGACTTTAAGACACAAAAATTGTAAATATGCAAAACGCTGCAGGAACATTTGTGGAGTCTCTGAATTTGTTCTGAGAAATAGTATCGCCTCCATCAGATCCTGCATACATGACCTCACATCTGATCTCATTATTTCCAGGCTAGAGAACGGCCTCTCTACACTAACGTGGGGGCAAAGTGGTGACCACAGGGGCAACATCTCTAACAATGTCAGGGTACACAGGACTTGCCTCGGCCACAGTCATTTTTGATGAATGGTTGATCTTCTACTTCTTTGAAAACAGGTGAAACATTTTGCTGAAATCTGTTTGCCCTGGGGGCGGGATCTTTTCCCCTGGGGCAGCGCTTTGCCTGCTCCATGTCATCAATTACACTCCTCATGGATGAGGCTGAAGATAAGGGAGCAGCAGCACTGGCCGCACCCAATTCCTCTTGCTCTTTGCATCGAACTAACTGGAACAACTTATTATATATTTTGGGAGTTGGAGTCGCTCCCTTTTATGACGACTCCGACTCCTGCAAAACAGGCTCCGACTCCACAGCCCGGGTCTTCTTTCCGCTGCACGAACCCTCGCTCCTTTCTGTCGCTCGATCAGATAAAATATCAATAATATACATTGATGTTTGTGGCTGTAACGATTAACAATGAGGAACATTCAAGGGGAGGAAGAGTTTTGTAACCCGCGGTGTGTCCTGTGGTGTAAACTCTATAGAGGCGGTCACACAGCTGAGGGGTTGCTACATTTGCCTCCAGGCTGATACAGAAAGGTTTCTGCTGCACAGAGACCCCTCCACAAACTGTACTGGACCCTACATCACTGACAGCAAGCAGAGGTCTTATGGATGTTTAACTGATACAGAACGTCTCAGGGAAGTTACAGAATCTCATTTGTTACAATGTATCGGGTATAGACTATCCCCTGAGCTGTACGCTGCTTCATTACAATGTATCGGGTATAGATTATCCCCTGAGCTGTACGCTGCTTCGTTACAATGTATCGGGTATAGACTATCCCCTGAGCTGTACACTGCTTCGTTACAATGTATCGGGTATAGACTATCCCCTGAGCTGTACGCTGCTTCGTTACAATGTATCGGGTGTAGACTATCCCCTGAGCTGTACGCTGCTTCGTTACAATGTATCGGGTATAGACTATCCCCTGAGCTGTACGCTGCTTCGTTACAATGTATCGGGTATAGACTATCCCCTGAGCTGTACGCTGCTTCGTTACAATGTATCGGGTGTAGACTATCCCCTGAGCTGTACGCTGCTTCGTTACAATGTATCGGGTGAGATTATCCCCTGAGCTGTACGCTGCTTCGTTACAATGTATCGGGTATAGATTATCCCCTGAGCTGTACGCTGCTTCGTTACAATGTATCGGGTATAGATTATCCCCTGAGCTGTACGCTGCTTCGTTACAATGTATCGGGTATAGACTATCCCCTGAGCTGTACGCTGCTTCGTTACAATGTATCGGGTATAGATTATCCCCTGAGCTGTACGCTGCTTCGTTACAATGTATCAGGCCGGTTTATTCTTTGTTGCTGACTTCCCGTTTTCTCCCTCCAGGCGCACAAGTCTGTGAACTTCGTGTCCACTCTGCTGCAGATCACCATGTCCGAGCAGCTGGACCTCCCAGTGCGGCAGGCAGGTGAGTGCCGGGGGGACCCTTCAGTAACATCACTGCATTATGTAAATGGAGGTGACCCATCAGCCACTGCTGCACCCGCTGGGCCCAGGGTTGGGAGCCGCAGCCATATTGGGGGCACCCAGTGTATCCCCAGTCCAGGAGCAGCACCCACAGTGTAACCTTCTAGTCCGTGCACATCTGGGACTTGGCTTCTATAGCGGCTCCTATATATCAGATCTGCTGCTCGTTTCGGCGCCCTCATCGCCGCCGCCTCCTTCCTCCCCGCAGGCGTCATATACCTGAAGAACATGATCACTCAGTACTGGCCGGATCGGGAGGTGACCCCCGGAGAAGTGCCCACTCACACCATCCCCGAGGAGGATCGCCACTGCATCCGAGAGAACATAGTGGAGGCCATCATCCAGTCGCCGGAGCTGATCAGGTGAGATGCTCTGCAGAGGACGCCGCAGCAGGGCAGCAAGCGGAGGCATTACAATACATTGGGTTCTCGCGGTCAGGCCTCTGGTTGCTGCCAATTAACCCGCCTCTGTGACCTTAAGGTTATAATGTGTGCCCCCCCCCCCCCCCCCGCCCCTCACTGAGCGGGGGCAGGTGCATGATCCGGATCTCATTCTGTATTGCAGGGTCCAGCTCACCACCTGCATTCATCACATCATCAAACATGACTACCCGAACCGCTGGACCGCAGTGGTGGAGAAGATCGGGTTCTACCTGCAGTCAGACAACAGCGCCTGCTGGCTGGGCATCCTGCTGTGCCTCTACCAGCTGGTGAAGACCTACGAGTGAGTGACGCCGACAGCTGTGTTACTGTATTATCCTCCAGAGCTGCGCTCACTATTCTGCTGGTGCAGTCACTGTACATACATTACTTATCCTGTACTGATCCTGAGTTACATCCTGTATTATCCTCCAGAGCTGCGCTCACTATTCTGCTGGTCCTGTCACTGTACATACATTTCTTATCCTGTACTGATCCTGGGTTACATCCTGTATTATCCTCCAGAGCTGCACTCACTATCTGCTGGTGCGTCACTGTGTACAACATTACTTATCCTTTACTGATCCTGAGTTTACATCCTGTAATTATCCTCCAAGAGCTGCGCTCAAACTATTCTGCTGGTGCAGTCACTTTACATAGCATTACTTATCCTGTACTGATCATGAGTACATCCTGATTAGACAGTTCCAGAGCTGCGCTCACTATTCTGCTGGTGCAGTCACTGTACATACATACTTATCCTGTACTGATCCTGAGTTACTTCCTGTATTATCCCCCAGAGCTGCACTCACTATTCTGCTGGTGCAGTCACTGTGTACATACATTACTTATCCTGTACTGATCCTGAGTTACATCTTGTATTATCCTCCAGACTGCACTCACTGTTCTTGCATGTGTGCAGTCACTGTGTACATACATTACTTATCCTGTACTGATCCTGAGTTCCATCCTGTATTATCCCCAGAGCTGCGCTCACTATTCTGCTGGTGCAGTCACTGTACATACATTACTTATCCTGTACTGATCCTGAGTTACATCCTGTATTATCCTCCAGAGCTGCGCTCACTATTCTGCTGGAGCAGTCACTGTACATACATTACTTATCCTGTACTGATCCTGAGTTACATCCTGTATTATCCTCCAGAGCTGCGCTCACTATTCTGATGGTGCAGTCACTGTACATACATTAATTATCGTGTACTGATCCTGAGTTACATCCTGTATTTCCTCCAGAGCTGCCTCACTATTCTGCTGGAGCAGTCACTGTACATACATTACTTATCCTGGACTGATCCTGAGTTACATCCTGTATTATCCTCCAGAGCTGCGCTCACTATTCTGCTGGTGCAGTCACTGTGTACATACATTACTTATCCTGTCTGATCCCTGAGTTACATCTGTATTTATACTCCAGAGCTGCGCTCACTATTCTGCTGGTGCAGTCACTGTACATACATTACTTATCCTGTACTGACCCCGAGTTACATCCTGTATTATCCTCCAGAGCTGCGCTCATTATTCTGCTGGAGCAGTCACTGTACATACATTACTTATCCTGTAGTGATCCTGAGTTACATCCTATATTATCCTCCAGAGCTGCGCTCACTATTCTGCTGGTGCAGTCACCGTTCTATAGATGATGTTTCTCTTCTCTCCCTCCAGATACAAGAAGCCAGAGGAGAGGAGCCCGCTCATCGCCGCTATGCAACACTTCCTGCCCATGCTGAAGGAGCGTTTCATCCGTCTGCTTCCTGACCCCTCCGAGCAGTCTGTCCTGATCCAGAAACAGATCTTTAAGATTTTCTACGCCCTGGTCCAGGTGGGTGGTGACCGCGGGGCTCGGGGGGTGTGGCCTGCAGGGTATTTGTGGGGCTTTCTGGCCGCTGACTTGGATCCCTGTGTCTTGTGCAGTATACGTTGCCGCTGGAGCTGATTAATCAGCCGAACCTGACTGAGTGGATAGAGATCCTGAAGACTGTGGTGGATCGGGACGTCCCTGCCGTGAGTATTGCAGTGATGGGGGTCCACCGCTCTGTCCGTCTCCGTTCTGCCCCTCACGCTTCTTTCTCCTGCAGGAGACGCTCCAGGTTGATGAGGATGACCGGCCTGAGCTGCCGTGGTGGAAGTGTAAGAAGTGGGCGCTGCACATCCTGGCCAGGCTGTTTGAGAGGTAACCTGCCCCCAACTTACAGGGGACGGAATTTATATTCTAAGCTGAAAAAAAGAAATGCAGAGTAATTCTGAAGAGTAATAGGAGTGTTCCTGGTGTAGTAGATACGGGAGTCCAGGGAACGTGTCCAAGGAGTACAACGATTTTGCGGAGGTGTTCCTGAAGGCCTTTGCTGTTGGGGTTCAGCAGGTTTGTACAGTGCACCCCTTCTCTTATCTCATGCGACTTCAGCGACAACAAAGTGGTTTTTATGCTATGTCAATCCTTTACGGCTGGGGGGTCGGTTTTTGTTAGCGGTGCTGCAGGGCGGCGTGCACAGTGTCGGTCTGTGGTAAAACGTGCCCATGGTCAGGGCGGTGTGCACAGTGGAAAGCGGGGCCAGGGCGGGTGCACAGTGTCAGTCTGTCTTGGTAAGCGGTGGCTAGGGCGGTGTGCCAGTGTCAGTTGTGTCTGGTAAAGCGGTGGCTGCAGGGGGTGGCACGTGTCACTGTGTTGGTAAAGCGGGGGTGCAGGGGGGGGGGTGCCAGTGTGGGCTTGTCGGTAAACGGTGGCGCAGGGGGGTGTGCCAGTGTCGGTCTGTGTCTGGTAAAACGGGGGGGTGCGGCGGTGGCACAGTGCGGTCTGGTCTGGTAAAGCGGTGGCGCGGGGGGTGTCACATGGTAAAGCGGTGGGGCGGGCGGGTGCACGTTCGGGGCTGTCTGGTAATAGCGGTGGTCGCAGGGCGTGTGCACAAGTGTACAGTCTGTGTTGGGTTAAAGCCGTTGTGCTGAGGGCGGGTGTGCACAGTGTCAGTCTGTGTCTGGTAAAGCGGTGGCTGCAGGGCGGTGTGCACAGTGTCAGTCTGTGTCTGGTAAAGCGGTGGCTGCAGGGCGGTGTGCACAGTGTCAGTCTGTGTCTGGTAAAGCGGTGGCTGCAGGGCGGTGTGCACAGTGGTAAAGCGGTGGCTGCAGGGCGGTGTGCACAGTGTCAGTCTGTGTCTGGTAAAGCAGATCACTGGCGTCCTGCTGGTCGTCTGCTCTGCTCACACAAATCCTGCGGCCCAAGATCATAGTGAGATCATAGACGGGGTCTATTTGACGCTCCGGACGCTCTCCCCCTCCGGGGCCCCCCACACCTCACACACCCCGGACCCCTCCCCGCTGACCGGACTCCACACTCTCACACACGTCTCCGGACGCTCTCCCGCTGACCGGCCTCCACACACTCACACACGTCTCCGGACGCTCTCCCGCTGACCGGCCTCCACACTCTCACACACGTCTCCGGACGCTCCCCCCCCCCTGCCGGGGCCCCTCCCACACCCACACTCCCGGAGCTCTCCCGTGACCGGGGCCTCCACACTCCAACACTCCCCGGGACCCCTCTCCCGCGACCGCCCCCAAAACCACTCACACCTCCCGGGACCTCTCCCCGCCCCGGCCTCCACACTCCAACAAGTTTTTTCCTATGTGCGCTTGAATGTCTCAGTTATTGTGCGCTCAGTGACAAAAATAAATCCTGCACCGAAAAGGGGCTGGGGGTTTACTTTTGTTGGGCCCAAGGGTTCCTGGTGAAGTTTCTGTTGCTGTGGTGTTTCCCTAATCACGCTGGGTGGTAGTTTGCGTTGCTGTGGGCTGTGCCCAAGTTCCTGTGGTAGTTGCCGGTGGGCTGTGTGGCGCGCGGGGTTCCGTTGCTGTCGTTTGCTGGCCACTGAATTCCAGTGTAGTTTGTCGGGTTGCGTGGCGCAGGGCGTGTGCACTGGGGTCCGTTTGGTAAAGGTGTCCGGGTTTGGGTTAGTTTGCCGGTAAGCGGTGGCGAGTTTGCCCAAAGTTCCTGGTGGTATGTTTGGCCGGTTAAGTTCCTGGTGGGTGGTTGTGCCTGGTAAAGCGGTCCTGGGGTGTGAGTTTGCCGGTATGCTGTGGGGCGTTTGCCAAGTTCCTGGTGTAGGGTTAAGCCGTTGCTGGGCGGTGTGCCCAGTGTTCTGGTGTGGTTAACCCGCTAGGGGGTTGCCCAGTGTGGTTTGCCTGGTAAGCTGTTGGGCGTTTGCCCCTAGTGTCAGTCTGTGTTGGTTTGGGGTTTGCTGTGGCGGTTCCCCACAGTTTAAGGGTGGGTTTGCCAGGTTTCCAGTGTAGTTTTGTGCGATACTGTTTTTTGCCGTTCCTGTGGCAGTTAGTGCCTTTAAGTTCCTGGTCTAGTGTTGTTCCGCCTCTGCTGACCGGCCTCACCTCCGTTTCTTGTGCGCTTTGCCTGTTATTCCTCAGTGACAAAAATTTGCCCGTTGCTGTGGTGCAGGCCGTGCCTTTTTGGCGTTTTGCCCTAAGTTCCTGGTGTAGTTTGCTGTTGCTGTGGCGCCGGCCGTTGCTGTGGCGTTTGCCCTAAGTTCCTGGTGTAGTTTGCCGTTGCTGTGGCGTTTGCCCCAAGTTCCTGGTGTGGTTTGCTGTGGCGCCGGCCGTTGCTGTGGCGTTTGCCCCAAGTTAGTGGTGTAGTTTGCCGTATGTTCGTGGTGTGGTTCGCTGTGGAGCCGGCCGTTGCTGTGGCGTTTGCCCCAAGTTCCTGGTTGTGTATTTTGGGTTTGGGGTCCTGTGGCGCCGGCCGTTGCTGTGGCGTTTGACCTAAGTTCCTGGTGTAGTTTGCCGTTGCTGTGGCGCCGGCCGTTGCTGTGGCGTTTGCCCTAAGTTCCTGGTGTAGTTTGCCGTTGCTGTGGCGTTTGACCTAAGTTCCTGGTGTAGTTTGCCGTTGCTGTGGCGTTTGACCTAAGTTATTGGTGTAGTTTGCCGTTGCTGTGGCGCCGGCCGTTGCTGTGGCGTTTGACCGGTGTAGTTTGCCGTTGCTGTGGCGCCGGCCGTTGCTGTGGCGTTTGCCGTTCCTGTGGTGTTGCCCTAAGTTCCTGGTGTGGGTTTGTGCCCGGGGTTGCTGTGGCGTTTGCCCCAAGTTCCTGGTGTGGTTTGCTGTGGCGCCGGCCGTTGCTGTGGCGTTTGCCCTAAGTTCCTGGTGTAGTTTGCCGTTGCTGTGGCGCCGGCCGTTGCTGTGGCGTTTGCCCCAAGTTCCTAGTGTAGTTTGGAGGCCGCAGCTCACGTTGCGTTCCTATTTCCTGCTCAGGTTCTGCTGAAGGTCCTGTATCAGTATAAGGAGAAGCAGTATATGGCGCCACGAGTCCTGCAGCAAACGCTCAACTATCTCAACCAGGGGGTGTCGCATGCAATGACCTGGAAGAGCCTGAAGCCCCACATCCAGGTCAGTGACCACCTATTCCCTCCGCCGGGTCGTCACCCGCTGTAGACGGGCCGCCTGCCTCATGCTCTCCTCTCTGTGATCTCAGGGCATCATCCAGGACGTCATCTTCCCTCTGATGTGTTACACAGACTCGGACGAGGAGCTGTGGCAGGAAGACCCCTATGAGTACATCCGCATGAAATTCGGTAAGAATGGGGCGAGCCTGTAGATCGATCACAGCGGTGACAAGGGAGGGCGACACAGCTGCCGGGGTGAAGGAGAGGGAATTGCTCGTGAGGGCACACAGACAGCCGGGGGTTAAAGGGGTTTTCTTAACATGCAGTTTCACGAAGCCACAGCCGGCTTTAGTCACACTTCCTGGTTAGCCTTTTGGTTGGTCTATAGCACCTATTCCTGTAACAATGAGTGCAAGATATTTATAAAGTGTGTAACTCGGGTACAGAGCTCTAAAGAGTGTTTACATTGCTGAATGAGAAGCTTTCAAAGT
The DNA here is from genome assembly GCA_025379985.1 of Phyllomedusa bahiana. Taxonomy (NCBI): domain Eukaryota; kingdom Metazoa; phylum Chordata; class Amphibia; order Anura; family Hylidae; genus Phyllomedusa; species Phyllomedusa bahiana. The sequence continues at coordinate 44,569 of JAODAL010028044.1, read as the reverse complement.
ACAATGCTAGAGACAAGACTCTGCAAATGGTAACTCACCATGGACGGATTGAATGAATGATGGCAGCTTAGAGCAATGAGAAAGCAGGGAGAGATGGTTGTAACCAGAGACACCTGTGTGCTCAGAGGAGAGAGAAGACCAAAAGAAAATCAACAAAGCATTGTATTTAGAAAGTCTTCAATTACCCGTCCTTGCATGTTAAAAGCCAATCAGTGCCGTGAGAAGACCCCTTTAATGTGCTTGTGTTTGAGGTGTGCCTCTATAGCTCCTCCTGTCACACCTGTTTAGAGGAGCCTGAGTGACTCACGGAAGGGGGTGCAGTTTTTTGTTTCCCTTCCCGTTTCTTTTCACCTTCAGAGAGCCATCACTTTTTTTTTTTTATAAACTTAATTTTTATTAAATTTTACAATAACAAAAACATATAATAACTGTCTATTAGATGATACTACTCGACACACAGAAATAATATAAGGCATCATTACTACAGATAAGAAAAGTACTAAGCAATGAAAGTACAAAATAGCACTAATAACACACTTTGGCATCATAGTAATAAGGATGAAGCAAAAGACGGCTCCATTTTCACTAAAGAAAGAAGACCACAAATAAAAAAAAAAGTAAACCCCCCCCCCCCCCCCCCCCCAAAAAAAAAAAACCCACAGAAAAAGTGGTACCCATACACAGTTATGTATAAGAGACACAATCACATAGACCTATGTAAGCAAGTAAGGTCTGGGATAAAAGGTGAAAACATATACTGTGCTGATACAATGTCATCACTTTTTTTTAACTTTCCATTAACATAGACTTATGGGGGTTTTTGTTTTTTTGTTTTTTTGCGGGACAAGATTTTTTTTTTTTTTTTTTTTTATGGCGCCATTGACTGCACCAAATAATATATTGGGAAACCGCCAAAAATTGTAAGTGGGATGCAAAGTGAAAAGCCTGTAAGTGTGCCATAGTTTTTGTTCTCTTTTTATACTTTTAAAAAGAGGAAAAACTTTAGATTTGCACTGTGGCGGTGCCTTTTTCTGCAGCCAATATCTTTTTTTTTGCCATTCCCGGACCTGAGGGCTTGTTTTTTGCAGGCCAAAGTTTTTAGTACCATTCTGTGAGAAGTGAGCTGCTTTTTTTGATCGCCTTTTTATATGTATTACAAGCAGTCCCCAACTTGCATGCATCTCCTAATTAAAAACGGAAACCTTTGGGGCATGGCTGGTCATGCGGACCTCACACACGGATATTAGATAGGGATGTCGTGAACCTTTGGGAGAATATAACTGGGGTGCTTGTAAAAGGATAACCAATCCGCATTACATACTTAAGACATATTCGCAGCAGGTTTCATGCAAAATAAGTTGCTTACGAATAGATAGGACTCCAATATTCGTAGGTGCGAATACAGAATGAGGAGAGTGGAGCAAAGCCAGAGCAATTCTGAACGTTTTCGGCCAGAAACCTCTGCTAGAGGCAAGAAATGGAAGATCTGGGGCGGTCTGTCCTGTTGGGGGCAGCAGGTGAAAGTGCTGGAGCTGCTTTGCTCCATTCTCCTCATATTTGCACCTACTAAAATTGGAGTCCTGTCTATTTCTAAGTAAATCTACTGTTTTGCATGAAATCTCCGTTCTGCTGTGGAGATATCTTAAAGGGGTTGTCTCGCTAAATATGAATTGGGTTTTAATTAAAAGATCTTTAAAAAACAAGAGCTTTGCAATATATGTTTTACAAAAAGTCCTACTGATTTTGAGCTGCCCCGTTAGTATTACTAATCGCTTCTCGATCTATAGTAGCTGACTGTTGATCCTTATCTTATGGCTGTAGGTCTGAATGATCTCCCCTTTGAAGACGGCGGAGCAGAGAGCCCCTCCCGCACAGAATGTTCTGTATGGAGGGGGAGGGGGAGGAGGACTCTGGGGTCTGTGTCCGGGGCTGCTGGATTAACCTGTGTGTGTGCTTCCCTGCTCTCTACACGATAGATGTGCAGCATGACCCTGTCTGTTACTTAATCATGAATGTCTTTGGAACTGGACTATACTAATACTGTACAGATCAGGGATTTAATACTTTTTTTCTCCTGTTTAGTGACACATCCCGAGTATAGAACATGCCCTTGTTTTGCTGGAGAGTGGGACTTGTAAGCAAGCAGGGATATAGGAAACATGCATCCCCCCTTTTTATTAGCCACAGTTATATTCCTCTTACATCCTGATCAGCCCCCTCCCGCAACGACCCAGGCAGGGACAACAGGGTGAACTCTGGGGCAAACCCCCTCCCCCCCCCGTAAGAAGTTACGTAGCTGCCTGTGTGTGTGGGGGGGGGGGGGAGGGGGGCAGAAGCAGACAATAGCCCCCCCTCATTCAACTTACCAGGGACATGAAAGGCTGAAAGCTGTAATGAGCAATCCTTTTCTCGACACAGCTGTCCATAATATCCAAGTGCCGGCGCGTCACAGCAGCTGCAGAAAGTGAGGGGAAGTCTTCTAAACCAGGGCAGAGACTGCAAAACAAATGTAAATACTGTTCCCTGCGCATCCAAAGCTGGAAAAAAATTGGAATTATAATGATAAATCTACCTGCTCCGACTTGCATACAATTTCAATTTAAGAACAAACCTACAGTCCCTGTCCCATTTGTAACCCGGGGGCCACCTGTAGTTCAATCATTTTGGGATGTGAAATGACAAAATAAACCCAAGTTTTTGCTGTAAATGTAATTTTTTTTTTTCCCCGCAGTGTTCACCGTACGGGATAAACTATGTATTTTAATCAAATTTTTTTTTTTTTTTTTTTTTTTTTTTAATTTTAAAATTTTTTTTAGGGGGTTTTTTTTTTTTTTTTTAATTTTTTTAAATTTTTTTAATTAAAAATCCTTTTTGGTTGGTTTTTCCTCCTGGGGTTTCTTGCCCACTGGGGGAAACATGATCGCTTTTTTTACAAAAATTGGGCCGAAAAAAATGTATCCTTTTAAAACCCTTTAAACGGGGAAAGTAATAGGAGCATTAAAAAGGAGCATGGAGACCTTTTTTAAAAGCTTTGGCTGCCTTTGAAAAACCGTTTGGGGCCCCCCGGCAATTTCCTAATTTTTTCCCCTCGCCATATCTCCTTTCCGGGAGGCCCCCCGCGCCCTTGGGATATTTGTTTCCCAAACCCCGGTGTTCCCCCGGACGTCTTGGGGGCCCACAGGGGTTCTGACGGGGTTTTGGGCTCTGACATCTGATCACAAAAAAGGGTTGGAGAAAAACATTTGTAGCTGCTTCTCTGCATCATCCTGGTCCTTTAGGCTGCATTCACATATCTTTCTGTCCATTGTTTTCAGATGCTTTATTTTGGCTTCATTCTTCTCCCTTCTGTTTCATTTTTTTTTTTTTTTTTTTTTTAAATGGGGGGGGAGGGGGTCACATGTGGCACCATCTTTTCCATGTGAAAAATGGAATCTGAACATGACCCATCAATGTGTGTAAAAAAAAAACAAAAAACTGATTTCAGTGGAGCACGGATGGGAATGCGTTTGCAATTGATTTTGAATCCTCTAAACAGATTCATTAATTTTTCTTTGCACAAACAGACAATTGTTGGAAAAAAAAAAAAAAAAAAAAAAGGAAAAAAAAACCCCCCAATTTTTAAAATGAAAAAAAATTGTTTAAAATGGAAGAAAAGAAAGTTTTTTTTTTTGAGGACCCCTACAAAAAGATCGGGAAATAAAAAATAAAAAAACAACAAAGTTGTGCGTCCGCTTCCTCCGTTAAAGCCGGGTTCACGTCTGCGTCCGATTCTGGCACAAATGGTGGAAAAAGCGGCGCTACTTTTTTTTGTCAAAAAGCACACAGGGGCCGAAACCCAGGGGCCCTTTGTAATCGGCCGGGTCCTTCGGCACCGCCTGTGTCTGTTCATAATAAAATTGTAGGTTTCCTCTCTGGGATGAAGATTCCGAACGAAACCTTGGAGTGTGGGGCGCAGCTGTGACCCGAGCCTCGTGTCTGCTGGGACCCCGGCCTGAGCCGGATGCTGCGCCGCGGCGTGTGTGGCGGTCAGGTGCTCGCTCCCTGCGGCCGCCGTTGTCTGATTCCTTCTCTCCTTTTTTTTTTCTCATAGATGTGTTTGAAGATTTCATCTCCCCCACGACGGCGGCGCAGACGCTGCTCTTCACGTCCTGCAGTAAGAGGGGAAAAAGGTACGACAGCCTTTTTTAATTTTGTCCCCCCCTCCCCTCCTGGCAGGTGTCCAGGCCTCTCCTCCCTTCAACCCCGGGCCCCGTGGGAGATGTCGGATGTGTTTTAGGATGGTCTCCTTGAAGTAGGGGGCTCAAAACCCTTCTAGGTTTTCTTAAATAAAAATAATTTTTTTTTTAATGAAAGGGATCATATAATTTTGAACTTTTAATCTTTTTCTTGATTTTGGGCAGTGAATGGGTTTGGGTTTGGCTAAAACCCCAGGTGGTTGGATTTGCCTCGGACCAGTCGCCTTCAGCGCCCATTAGGGAGTTTTCTAGCAGACTTTCTGTGCAGATTTTTATTGGGTGACTAAAAAAAGCACGTACTATTTGCCCAAAATCGCCCAAAGTTCCGCAGGGCTGCCTCTTGCAGAGTAAACATGTTCAAACGGGGGAAAATTTGGAAATGCGGTATCCACTTCTCAAGAGAGTATGGATTATGCCGCCTCCTCCGGGTGTACAATACGACCATATCGTACGCGCGGGGAGATAAGGGACATGTCAATGGGGCTGGCGGGGTTCCCCCCACCCTCCCCATGCACAGTGGGAGTACGCACGTATAAGTGTGAGCTCCCAAAAGACATGATGCACTGCGGCGCATACTGTACACGCTGCAATACATTGTGTGAACAGAAGATTTTGCCCCCCCTTCCCCCTCCCCCAATGCCTGGGTCAGCGCCATTGCACTTAGGTTAATCCACATTTGTCTACTGACAACCGGCGCGGATCCCACATCGATGACGTCGCTATCTATGTGTATATATATATTTTTTTTTTCGCGTAGGGAACATGTGCACGGATCTCCCATCCTAATGACTGGAACACAGGATCCATGTCTGAATCCTCTCCACAATGCCTTGTATGGTCCCACTCTAAGCCTTCTGGGTACTGTGCATCTTTGAGTGTCCGTGACAGAAATCAGGACTCAGCCTCTGGTTCCTGCCACGAATTTGTGGGGGGAAATAAAAGCTGCCTAGTATTTAGCTACAACATATCTGTAATGTGTGAACATGGACTAAAGCAGGTGGACTCCAGAATGAGGCATTGCACCCGCACTGATACATTGCAACAGATGGGCAGGAGATCTGTGCTATGGTAGGGCTTGGCTCACAGAGCATTGTCTACACTAATACATTACCATAGCACAGATGTCCTGCCCGTTTGTTGCAATGTGTTAGTATAGACAATGCTCTGTGAGCCAAGCACTACCATAGCATAGATGTCCTGGCTGTTTTTTGCAGCGCTTAGCTCAAAGAGCATTGCCTATACTAACACATTGTAACAAACAGGTGGGACATCTGTGCAATGGTAGTGCTTGGCTCAGAGAAATGCCAATACTAACACAATGAAACAAACAGGTGGGACATATGTGCTATGGTAGTGCTTGGCTCACAGAGCATTGCCTATACTAACACATTGCAACAAACAGGTGGGACATCTGTGCAATGGTAGTGCTCGTCTCACAGAGCATTGCCTATACTAACACATTGCAACAAACAGGTGGGACATCTGTGCAATGGTAGTGCTTGGCTCACAGAGCATTGTCTACACTGAAGTAAGCTGTTAACAAGTTGAGGACTGAGCAGGTTTTCTGCTATTAAAGGGTTACTTCCCCCATAGACTTTCATAGTTTCATCAAAATCTTAGACACAGGTTCCACCTCTGGGCCCCGCACCTATCTTGGTAATGGGCCCTCCCCACCTCCCTGTACTGGGAGCTCCCATAGAACAGAATGGAGTCGTGTGCAAGCCTGACCGGATCTCTGTTCTGGGCCAGTTTCCTGGTGGGTGCGGGGCCCAGAGGTTATACTCGCACCTTTCCCTTCAGTCTACACTGGAAACCGCCAATCAGTGTTTTCACTGACAGCAAGCAGAGCTCTTGAAAATGATGAGTGAAAACAAAAGTTTCAGAGCTTTTCATCCTTCAGCCCCCATTGGGGCTGATGTGTGGCCATCGGGCCTGTAGTCGCCCCTCCGGGGTTCGGCCACGGCTCCGCTTTCCTCACCTTTTGACTTTTTGCCTCAGGTCTTGCAGAAGACGATGGGATTCTGTTACCAGATTTTAACCGAGCCAGCGGCGGATCCCCGCAAGAAGGACGGCGCCCTCCACATGATCGGCTCCCTGGCCGAGATCCTACTGAAGGTAGGTGGATCTGATCTTGAGGCCCACGAGCTGCTGTATAGGGAGGTGGCGGCTCCGCCGGGGGCCTCATCACGTCCTGGAGCCGGTTGGTGGCGGCTCCGCCGGGGGCCTCATCACGTCCTGGAGCCGGTTGGTGGCGGCTCCGCCGGGGGCCTCATCACGTCCTGGAGCCGGTTGGTGGCAGCTCCGCCGGGGGCCTCATCACGTCCTGGAGCCGGTTGTTGGCTGCCCGCCGGGGCCTTTCATCACGTCCTGGAGCCGGTTGTTGGCTGCTCCGCCGGGGGCCTCATCACGTCCTGGAGCCGGTTGGTGGCGGCTATTAGTCGGCCAGCGGCGTCCGCGCTCAGGATTATTAGGCAGTCGCCTCTATTACATCAGCTTATCCTTTATAATCTTCTTAAGCCGTTATATGCGGAGTGATGTGCGGCTGCGAGGAGGAAGGGGGACACTTGATAATTGCAGTCGTTCTCCGTGTAACCCAATTTTCCCCTGCACATCACTAAGTGCAATCACATTTTGTTGGGGGAAAGGGTTCCCCGCTCCTGCTGTTTAGCTGCGTGCTCTTGGGGAGGGGTGGGGGGCCGTCGGTGTCGTACCTACAGCGGCCGCTCATTCTCACCTTATTGTCTTGCAGAAAAAGATTAAAAAGGGTCAGAGGGTTCAGCTGAAAATCACGTTTTCCCCTGTCAGCAGCGGGCACATAGGGGGGGGGTGTCACCGTGGGGGTGGGGGGGCGGGGTTTCACAGTGTCAGTCTGGCTGGTAAAACTGGGGGCCCGCAGGGGCGGTGTGCCAGTGTTTGGTGGCAAAATGGTGGCTGCCCCGGGCGGTGTGCAAAGTGTCGTCGGTAACAGAAGGTGGCGCAGGGCGTGTGCACGTGTCTGTTTGGTAAAGCTGGGCAGGGCGGGGGGCACAGTGCGGGCTGTCTGGTAAAAGGGGGGGGTGCAGGGGGTGTGCACATTCGGTCTGGGTAAAGGGTGGGGTGAGGGGGGTGTGACAGTTCATCTTTTCCTTAAAGCGGGGGCGCGGCGGTGGCACAGTGTCGGGCTGGGCTGGTAAAGGGTGCTGCAGGGCGGTGTCACAGGTCGGTCTGTTGGGGAAAAGCGGTGGCTGCAGGCGGTGTGGACAGTGTCGTCTGTTGGTAAAGCGGTGGGCAGGGGGGTGTGCACTGTCGGGTTTGTCTGGGAAAGCGGGGGCTGCGGGGTGGGCACAGGCGGCCCGTGTCGGTAAAGCGGGCGCAGGGCGGTTGGGCAAAAGGTCGTTCTGTGTTGGTAAAGCGTGGCCGCAGGGCGGTGTGCACATGCCCCTCCCCGGCTGGTAAAGCTTCTGCAGGGCTTTTCACGGCGCCCCGTGTCGGAAAAAAAGGTTCTGCAGGGGGTTCCATGTCCGGTCTTAAAGCGGGCCCCGCGGGCGGTGGCACAGATCCCCGGTCCCCGTTTCTGGTAAACTGGGGCTGCAGGGCGGTGGCACAGTGGGCAGTCCCCTTTCTGGTAAAGGGGTGGCTGCCGGGCGGGTGCAAAAATGCAGTCTGTTTGGTAAAGCGGTGGGGTGAGGGCGGTGTGCCAGTGGTAAAGCGGTGGCTCAGGGCGGTGTGCACAGTGGTAAAGCGGTGGCTGCAGGGCGTGTGACAGGTCATCTGTGTCTGGTAAACGGTGGGTGCAGGGCGGTGTGCACAGTGCGTTGTGCTGGTAAAGCAATCACTGGCGTCCTGCTGGGGCGTCTGCTCGCTACACAAATCTCGGCCCAAGATCATATGAGATCAAAGTAGGTCTGTGACGTTCCCCCACGCTCTCCCGCCCCTTTGGCGGCTCCCCACCTCACACATGCCGGGCTGTTTGGGGGGTTTCTGGGCGCGTTGCTGGGCTGACCCTCTCTCTGAGGCCTGCTGGGTTTTCCAAATATTTTGGGGAAGTAATTTTAAAGGGTTTGACCAGAACCGGGGCAGACGGCGGGGAAAGTGGGGCCCCGAGGGTTTTTTGTTTTTTTTTATCGATGCCGGGAGATGCCGTAAATTTGGGAGCCCCCATCCCCCTCCAAGTGTCTTTTCAGAAACCCGGGAGAAGGTGCGTCCTGCCCGAGTTCAGTCACATTGGGAGAGTAGTGCGCCGGGCGGCCCACCACCTTTGGGGAACGGGGAGGACTCTTGTAGGTTTTTTTGGGTTTTCCCTTCTTGGTTTTGGCCTGATTCCTTTTAAAAGAAAACCCTTTTTTTGGGTTTTTTTAAAGGGATCCCATTTAACCTCTGTCCCCCCCCCAAAATTTGGGGGGCCCCTTCCCCCAAACAAGTTTTTTACCCTCGGTCCCCCCCCAAGGGGGGTTTTGGGGTTGGGGAAGGGGGGCCTAAAACCCCGTTGCGGGTTTAAGGTAGGGGGGCCCCCTTTTTTTTTTTTTTTGGCCCCTCGGGGGGGGCACCCTTTTCCCCCCCCCGCTGCGGGTAAGGTAGTGGGCATGCTTATCCCCCCAAAGGGGCCTCCCCCCCCCCCTGGCGGGTATTGGTAGTGGGCATGCCCCTCCCCCGCCTAACCCCACCTTTCCCCCTCCCCCAGATTTTGGGGGGTAAGATAGGGGGGATGTTTTGCACACCTTGGACCCCACAGAAAACTTATGTATGGATTCGTAAAGGGGAAACCCAGGGGGTTTTTGGAGCTTGTATAAGGGACGGGGGGGGCACTGACCCTTTATAGCGATATAATAATCGCGGTCTGTTTGGTCAGTGACTTTCAGGGGTGCAGTATATTGTATAGGGGCAGATGCTGCTCCCGTGTGCTCGGTGTTGATTTTATGGTGGTGCCCGATATTGGGGAGGAGTCAGGTTGAGGGGCCCCAATTAGGGTGTTTTTCCCCCGGGGTCAAAATTTTGCGCAGAAATTCCTGCCGCCGTCATGATTTGAATGGGGCTTGTGAAAGTCATGTGGCCCCCTTGCGAAGGACCCCCCGTCCAGCCCGGTGAAAATGGAGCCTGAGGAAAGCTCTGCATCTGTTGGGTGTGAACATGGTCTGAGCGGTCACTGGTCCCCGTCCATCCTGTCAGCCATCAGCTATAGACAGACCATTGGTGTGGGCTCTGTACCATGCTCCATCTCTATGGCTGCGCTGCTGCAGAGGGTCACATTCGTGGCAGGTTCTCCGCTGACCGCCAGCACAGTCGTCACAATAGCCCCCCCTCCCCCATATTGGAGCCATCACAACCCAAACCCCCCCCCCCCCCCCCCCCCCCCCCCCCCTCCGGTGCGTGCGTATAATACATATATAATAGTAACACTCTGTTCCTTCACAGCCAAGGAGTACATTGCCCCGTTCATCCGGCCGGTGATGCAGGCCCTGCTGCACATCATCCGGGAGACGGAGAACGACGACCTCACCAACGTCATCCAGAAGATGATCTGCGGAGTACAGCGAGGAGGTGACGCCCATAGCCGTGGAGATGACGCAGCAAACCTGGTGAGTGTCCGGGGGTCATCTGCTGCAGGGCGGTGTGCCCAGTGTCTGTTATTGGTAAAGGGGGTTTGCTGCAGGGGGGGGTGTGCCCCCCAGTGTGGTTGTTCTGGTAAAGGGGTGGTTTGCAGGGCGGTGGCCCCATTGTGGTTGGGGTTCCCCTGGTAAACCCGGGGGGCTGCAGGGGGCGGTGTCCCACAGTGTCAGTCTGGGGTCTGGTAAAGCGGTGGCTGCGGGCGGTGGGGAACAGTTTTCCAGTCTGTGTCTGGAAAAGCGTGGCTGCAGGGGGTTGCACATGCCCGTTCCTTTTGTTTTGGAAAAAGCGGGGGCGCAGGGCGGTTTGCCCATTTAGCCCCGTGTCGGGTTTAAAGCGGTGGCTGCAGGGGGGTTTGTGCACGGGGTCAGTTGTGCCCTGGTAAAGCGGGGGGTTTTTGCAGGGCGGTGTGCACAGTGGAAAAGCGGGGGCCTGCGGGCGGTGTGCACAGTGTCGTGTGGTTCCGGGAAAAAGGGTGGCGCAGGGCGGTGTGCACAGGGGTTTTTTTTAAAGGGGGTGGCTGAGGGCGGTGTGCACAGGGGCCCGCCCTTTTGTCGGGAAAAAGGCTTTGGCTGCAGGGCGGTGTGCCCCAGGGGGTAAAGGGGTTTGGGTTTTGCAGGGCGGTGTTTTTCCTTTTTGGTAAAGCGGGCGGCCTTGCGGGGCGGTGTGCACATTTCTTTTGGGACGGTGGCTTGGGCGGGCGGTGTCCCAAAACATTTGGTTTTAAAGCGGTTGGCTGCGGGGCGGTGAAGAAACGTGGGTAAAGCGGGGCTGCAGGGGCGGTGTGCCAGTGTCGGTCTGTGCCGGTAAAGCGGTTTTGCAGGGCTGTGGGTTGGCCCCTTGGTAAAGCGGGGCTGAGGGGGTGTGCATTTGTTTTGGTCTGGTAAAGCGGTGGCTGAGGGGGGTTGTGCACATTTGTCGTCTTTGCCCTGGTAAAGGGGGTGGCGGGCAGGGCGGGTGCACAGGGGTGGGGGGCTGGGGTCCGGGGCCCGGTGGAACGGGGGTTCTGGCTTGTCCTGGAAAGCGGTGGTTGAAAGGGCGGGGGTGCACAGGGGTCGGTCTGGGGGGGGGGAAAAGCGGGGGGGTTGCGGGGGCGGGGGGGGCCCCAGTGTCATTCTGTGTCTGGTAAGGACATGGGGGCCCTGCTGGTCGTTCGCTCTGCTCACAAAATCCTGCGGCCCAAGATCATAGTGAATATAGTAGGTTAGTGACTTTCTCCGGACGTTCCCGCGGGCCCCCGGCCCCCAAACACTCTCACACACGTCTCGCTTGTCTGAAGCTGAGATTTCTTGTGTTTTTTTTTGTTTGTTTTTTTTCTCCATGGTTTTTCACGTTTTTTTTCCCCCTCTTCAGGCGATGACTTTCAATCAGGTGATTCAGACGGGTCCTGACGAGGAGGGCAGCGACGATAAAGCGGTGACTGCCATGGGAATCCTAAACACCATTGACACCACCCCCGGGCTAGTGGTGGAGGGGACCTAGGGTGGGCGCAGCAAGTGGTCACTGACCGCGTAGCAGGTGTGGGCATTAAGCCCTTACTGACACATGAGGGAACCTGTGGTTGCTTGGGGGTATGGAGTGGGCTCAGTCCGCCCTGCACTTGGTAGGTGCTGGTGGCCAGGTCTGAGATCACTCCAATCCTGGGCGCTTCACCACCGGCGTGACCTTGGCAATAATTATCAGATGCCCGGGCGCTCCATTGTGCCATCCCAAATAAGTGATCACTGCATCCGTAAAAGTCCAGTCTATTAAGGGGAGCTCCCGCTAGCGCTGTGCAGCACCGACCACATCAGAGAATGGGGACGGCGGCGACTGCGCCCACCCTCCCCATTCACTTCTATGGATGATCTGAATATATCAGAGCTCTGCCCGCCTCTATTCTGTCCCTATTGTTAGGGAGCGTCGCTTCAGACCTGCACCGCTGATGAGGGCTTAGGAGACCCTGCTTGGTGAACAGCATAGGGAAAAAAATGACTTTGCCCAAGAAATTAGAATATAAAGTGATCAAAAAGTTGCACGGATCCTAGTATGGCACCAATAAAACCTATGCAAAAAAAAAACCCGAGCAAACAAGTTACTAGAACATGGCGCGGACACTGGTTTAACCCTTCAAGGACCAAGTGTTTGCCCTCCACCCCCCCCCCCCCCAATCACATTAATTTTTACCTCTCCAAGAGCCTGTTTTTAATATTTAAAAAAAAAACAACTTTCTAATGGTGTCATTCACCGTCCCATAGAATGTCCTGGGAAACCGCAGTGATAAAAAAATTTTTTTAAAGTGAAGCGAAGTATGGGGGGGGGGGGGGGGACTTGTTTGCAGGGGTTTTGTTTGTACATTGTTCCCTCTTTGGTACAAGTGATGATATTTGTATTCTGCAGGTTGATACAAGTTTGATATCAAATATGTAGAATTTTCGTAATGTTACAGTACCAAAAAAATTCAGTTTAAATTTTTCGCTGCAGCGCCATTTTCTGCACCCAATAACCTTTGTGTGCTTTCACCTATGGATCTGGGTGAGGGCGCATTGTTTGCCGGCTGAAGCTCACTTTTTATTGGTACCAGTTTGGGATCGATGCAACTTTTTGATCACTTTTTTTCCCAAATTTTTAGAGGACATAAAATGAAGCAAAAAAATTCAATTTTGGGGTTTTGAGGTTTTTTTTTTCTTTTCTTCTAGTCTTCAGCATATGGGGTAAATGTTATTTTTTAATGGGTTGGACTTTTATGATTGCGTCCATACAGATTATGTATGGGGGTGATTTGGCACTTTAAAAAAAAAATAAAAAAAATTTTTTATAAAACCCCGGAATGTGTGCCGATGGGGAAAGGCCTTCATAACCTAGTGCGGGGGTTTCCCCCTTTTGTCTTGGGTCACTGCTGTCAGGGTCCCTATAATGGAGGCTTCCGTGGTCACTGACTCCAACCCTTGTCTGTTTGTCCTTGCAGATCACTCAGCAGCTGGAAGGGATCTGCCTCCAGGTCATCGGCACGGTTCTGCAGCAGCACGTTCTAGGTGAGGGCCGGCCGGGGCTCTGCAGGATGGGTCTGGGGGGCTCATAGAGGAGGATTATAACGCCTCTCCATGTCTTGTATCTACAGAGTTCTATGAAGAGATCTTCTCGCTGGCGCACAGTCTTACCTGCCAGCAGGTGTCGCCTCAGATGTGGCAGCTGCTACCGCTGGTGTTCGAGGTCTTTCAGCAGGACGGATTTGATTACTTCACAGGTGAGGGCTCCAAGTTTTTTCAATGGTTGTGTGCTCTTGGACTTTGGTTCCCCCCCTTTTTTGTTTGGGGGTTTTTTCGCAGTTCTTCGTCTCCTCCCCGACGGGTTGTTCTTCGTCTCCTCCTCCTCCTCTTCTGTGAATGATTTCCTAAAGCTGAAAATTAGAGATCCAGTTCTATTCTCTCTATTGGGGTCTGATCCCGCAGAACAGCTCCCGTCACTGGGGACGGGTGATTGGATGTTACCTCAGGGGGGCCGCTGTATCATGGGAGCTGTGATTGGAACAACTTGTCAGATCTTGCATTGTCCTTTTGAATGTTGCCTGTTACTGACTGTGTCCCTCTGAGCAGATATGATGCCTCTGCTGCACAACTATGTGACCGTGGACACCGACACCCTCCTGTCTGACACCAAGTACCTGGAGATGATCTACAGTATGTGCAAGAAGGTAGGTGGAGGGCTCTGGGAGCCTGTGGGGACTTGTGAGCCGGAGACGCATCCCGTCTTGCATCTATAGGAATAACATGGCGTCTTCCCTTCCTCAGGTGCTGACGGGTGTGGCCGGAGAAGACGCTGAATGTCATGCAGCGAAGCTCCTAGAAGTGGTCATCTTACAGTGTAAGGGCCGCGGGATTGACCAGGTGAGCACAGACACTGGTACCACACACACAATTGTTTAACCCCCTTTACCGACACTTGGTGCACCCATACATCCTGGTGCCGGTAAGGGTTTCTGACCCGCCTCATAGAAGGCAGGTGGGTGCCGGCTGCTAATCGGAGCTGGCACCCGCCGTTAACATCAGGGAACGGAGCCGGCTCTGTTCCCTGCTGTTTAAACCCTTTAGATTGCTGCTGCATCTAAATGAATGAGAAACTGGGCTGAGCACTGTTTCTCGCTACGACTGGCACCTTGCGGCAAGATCGCGGGGTGCCGATACATTACAATTACGGCTGGAAACCTTATGAATGTAATCAATGCCAACACTATGGGGGACATGTATGAAGATCAGTTTTTTCTGTGAAAACTGCGCCTGATGCATGTCGGCTCCGAAGTGCGCTCATACATGCGGGGCAAACTTCGACGCCTCCGACGGACAGACCACATTGAGATTGGTCTGCCTGTCGGAGCTTTAATGCGCCTCACTTTGCCGACCCGCATTCATACATGCGTCGGAGTTTTTTCGAATGTGGTGCGTCACACCCACAGCAGGCCCCTTCATGTTAGGCGCATTCGAAATTGGCGAAGCTTTCGCCTAATGTGCCGTCCGCAGAGGGGGGGTGCATCCGACAGTAGATCCGGCACAGAAAACCAGCGAAAACTCCGATCAAACATGTCCCCCTAAATGTCCCAGGCAGGAAGTGTTTGAACCCCCATCTTTGTATACCCCGGTCTAAGCAATGCAGAAGGCTGTATAAACTACCGCACCCTCTAGTGGTCAGGTACTCTAGGGGGACCCATGGTGTGAAGAAAAGAAAAAAAAAAAAGTGTAAAATTAAATAAAAAAAATAAAAGTTCAAGCATTAAACATGTTTTTATTACATTCCAATGCATCCAAAATGAGCCGTAAGGATCTGTGCACACGGAGTTTTTTTTAAGTGTAAATTTCTGCTTCAAAATTTGTTTCCAAACGCCTGATTAGAGGCGTATTTTGAAAAATCCTATCCCCATTGCTGATTATGGAAATTTTACAAGCAATAAATGCCTCAAGATCGGACACGTCACTTTTGCGGCTGTAATTGCATCCAAAAATCGGCTGATGAATTCTTGTGTGAATGACCAGGTGGATTTGAATGATTTGAAACTTGTCTGAGATCGATTCTGGGACGTTTTCCAGTGCGTAAAGCGTGCTAAAAAATGGACAACACTTCTGAGATTCAATAGTTTTAACTTAAATGTTTAAAGAGAACCTGTCACATAGTTTATGCCTCCCTTGCTGAGGGCAGCACAAGCCAGTGTCAGACTTGCTGTTTCCAGCGCTGTGTCCTTTATTCTGTGCATTAGTTGATTTTCTGTGTGCTCCGCCGCGGCCGGCCCCGGTCCCCGCTGTGTGCTCCGCCGGCCCCGGTCCCCGCTGTGTGCTCCGCCGGCCCCGGTCCCCGCTGGGTGCTCCGCCGGCCCCGGTCCCCGCTGTGTGCTCCGCCGGCCCCGGGCCCCGCTGCGTGCTCCGCCGGTCCCCGCTGCGTGCTCCGCCGCGGCCGGCCCCGGTCCCCGCTGCGTGCTCCGCCGCGGCGTCCAGTTCTCAGTTTTGGGTCATCCGCTCATGTCCCCTCTGTCCCGCAGTGCATCCCGCTGTTTGTTGAAGCTGCTTTGGAGAGGTTAACCCGAGAAGTGAAGACGAGCGAGCTGAGAACAATGTGTCTGCAGGTGGCCATCGCTGCTTTATACTACAGTCCTCCCCTGCTCCTCAACACCCTGGAGAATTCGCGCCTCCCCAATACGGTGGAGCCGGTCACCAACCACTTCATCAAGCAATGGCTGAACGATGTGGACTGCTTCCTGGGGTGAGTGTCCGGCACTGATCGCCCCCTAATGCGGCCGTCCTGGGGGGTGCGAGATCTAATCTGAGCTGTTTCCACCAATGCAGGTTACACGATCGGAAGATCTGCGTCCTGGGACTCTGTGCTCTTATAGAACTTGAACAAAGGCCCCAAATATTGGCCGAGGTCTCCTCCCAAATTCTACCAGCGTTCATCCTCTTATTTAATGGTCTGAAGAGAGCTTACGCCTGCCATGCAGAGCAAGAGAACGACAGCGACGACGAGGAGGACGGCGAGGAGGACGACGAAGCAGGTAATGCTCTACAGGTTTATTGGGGGGAGGGGTTTGCCAGAACCAGGGAGCTCTCTATGGTCTCCACCTGTCCACCCCATGGATGACTCCTTTGCTGTGGTTGTACAGGGGTCGGACGCCCTTGTATTGAGGTGGAGGCCGGTGGTTGTGCAGGGGTTGGCCGCCCTTGTATCGGGGTGGAGGCCGGCGGTTGGGCAGGGGTCGGCCGCCCTTGTCTCTGGGTGGAGGCCGGCGGTTGGGCAGGGCAGTTTCCGTCCTTGTCTCGGGTGGAGGCCGCGGTTTGGGCGGGGTGTCGTCCGTCCTTGTCTCGGGGGTGGAGGCCGGCGGTTGGACAGGGGTCAGCTCTCCTTGTATCGGGGTGGTGGCCGTGGTTGTGCAGGGGTCAGTTGTCCTTGTCTCGGGGTGGTGTGGCCGGCGGTTGTGCAGGGGTCAGGTGTCCTTGTCTCGGGGTGGTGGCCGGCGGTTGGGCAGGGGTCAGCGCGCCTTGTCTCGGGGTGGAGGCCGGCGGTAGGGCTGGGGACGTCGCTCGTGGTCTCGGGGTGGAGGCCGGCGGTTGGACAGGGGTCAGCTCTCCTTGTATCGGGGTGGAGGCCGGCGGTTGTGCAGTGGTCAGCCCTCCTTGTATCGGGGTGGAGGCCGGTGGTTGTGCAGGGGTCAGTTGTCCTTGTGTCGGGGTGGAGGCCGGCGGTTGTGCAGGGGTCAGCCCTCCTTGTCTCGGGGTGGAGGCCGGCGGTTGCACAGGGGTCAGCCGGCGGTTGCACAGGGGTCAGCCGGCGGTTGCACAGGGGTCAGCCGGCGGTGGCGTTGCACAGGGGTCAGCCGGCGGTTGCACAGGGGTCAGCCGGCGGTTGCACAGGGGTCAGCCATCCTTGTATCTGGGGGTCGGCCGGCGGTTGCGCGGGGGGGTCGGCCGGCGGTTGCGCGAGGGGTCGGCCGGCGGCCCTTGTGTCGGGGTGGAGGCCGGCGGCCCTTGTGTCGGGGTGGAGGCCGGCGGCCCTGGTGTCGGGGTGGAGGCCGGCGGCCCTTGTGTCGGGGTGGAGGCCGGCGGGCCCTTGTGTCGGGGTGGAGGCCGGCGGCCCTTGTGTCGGGGGTGGAGGCCGGCGGCCCTTGTTTCGGGGTGGAGGCCGGCGGCCCTTGTGTCGGGGTGGAGGCCGGCGGCCCTTGTGTCGGGGTGGAGGCCGGCGGCCCTTGTGTCGGGGTGGAGGCCGGCGGCCCTTGTGTCGGGGTGGAGGCCGGCGGCCCTTGTGTCGGGGTGGAGGCCGGCGGCCCTTGTGTCGGGGTGGAGGCCGGCGGCCCTTGTGTCGGGGGGTGGGGCCGGCGGCCCTTGTCGTCGGGGTGGGGGCCGCGGGCCCTTGTGTCGGGGTGGGGGCCGGGCCCTTGTGTCGGGGTGGCGGCCGGCGGCCCTTGTGTCGGGGTGGAGGCCGGCGGCTGGGCGGGGGTCGGCCATCCTTGTATCGCGGTGGAGGTCAGTAGTCGGGCGGGGGTCGGCCGCCCTTGTGTCGGGGTGGAGGCCGGCGGTTGCGCAGGGGGTCGGCCGCCCTTGTGTCGGGGTGGAGGCCGGCGGCTGCGCGGGGGGGTCGGCCGCCCTTGTCTCGGGGTGGAGGCCGGCGGCTGCGCGGGGGGTCGGCCGCCCTTGTCTCGGGGTGGAGGCCGGCGGTTGGGCGGGGGTCGGCCATCCTTGTATCGCGGTGGAGGTCAGTAGTCGGTAGCACTAATCCCTTCTCTTCTGACTGCAGAGCTCGGTAGTGATGAAGATGACATCGATGAGGACGGGCAGGAATACCTGGAGATGTTGGCCAAGCAAGCGGGAGAGGACGGGGACGATGAAGACTGGGAGGAAGACGACGCGGAGGAGACGGCGCTGGAGGGCTACACGACGCTCATCGATGATGAGGATAACCCTGTTGATGAGTATCAGATATTTAAAGCTATATTTCAGAGTAAGTGTCGCTGAGTGCGGCGGCGGCTCCTGGAGGTCACCGCTATCGTCCTGTACATTAGTCGCTGACCACACTACATGCGCTGATGGCTTGCGCTTTGTTGCAGAGCTGCAGGGCCAGGACCCGGTCTGGTATCAGGCTCTCACACAAGGACTAAATGAAGAACAAGGAAAACAGTTACAAGACATCGCAACGCTGGCAGATCAGAGGCGGGCGGCTCACGGTAAGGGCGCAGCTCCCTGTAGGTGAGGCGGGCGGCTCACGCTAAGGGCGCAGCTCCCTGTAGGTGAGGCGGGCAGGGCGCAGCTCCCTGTAGGTGAGGCGGGCGGCTCACGGTAAGGGTGCAGCTCCCAGTAGGTGAGGCGGGCGGCTCACGCATAGCGCGCCGCTCCCCGTGGGTGAGGCGGGCAGGGCGCCGCGCCCCGTGGGTGAAGCGGGCCGCGCGCCGCTCACCGAGGGTGATGCGGGCAGGGCGCCGCTCCCCGTGGGTGAAGCGGGCAGGGCGCCGCTCCCCGTGGGTGAGGCGGGCAGGGCGCCACTCCCCGTGGGTGAGGCGGGCAGGGCGCAGCTCCTAACATGTCATTTATTTAATTTGAGGAACTCTGCTACAGTTTGCACGGTTGTGGGCGGTGTTTTTATTACCACAAGGAATTTTAGTTTTTCTCCCCAATACATTAGATGACGCGTTAAATTGTAACAGTCCTGAGACGATCACGTGGACAGAAATATAAAATGGTTGTGGCTCTTGGAAGGCGAGGAGGAAAATAACGCTAATGGGTTGGACACTCGCTGAGGGGTTAAACAAGGTTTTTGAATTGTGGGGATTTTTTTTTCGTGTTCCCACAAGTGCACAAATGCAGATCTGCCCAAAAGCTGGTGAGGAGAATGAAAACTGTGGCTCCTGCGCCCGTCCTCCTCATTCATATCTGTGGGAGTTATGAATATGGTTCAGCACACTTGGCTATATGCGGAACTTCCATAAAAATGAATGGGGAGGACGGTCATAAACATCGTCCTCTTCATTCTGATAGCTCGCTACGAGCAGACAGAGAATAAGGAGGGCAGAGCTTGCGCTGGTTCACCCCTTTCATTTCTGTGGGCGTTTCTGATATAGTAACGCACACCCACTCGGCTATATGCGTAACTCCTCTGATAAAAAATGAATGGGGAGGACGACCACAATCTCTGCCCTCCTTATTCTATGTCTGCTCATTGCTTGCTATGAGAAGGACAGAGCTTGTGGTCGTCCTCACCATTAATTTCTATGGGTGTTTCTGATGTAGTAGAGCACACCCACTCTTATATGAAGAACTCCCATAAAAATGAATGGGGAGGACAGTTGCAAGCATTGTCCTCCATATTCTCATAGCTTGATGTGAACAGTCTAAGAGAATGAGAAGTGCTGTGCTTGTGGACGTCCTCCCCATTCATTTTTATGCGAGTTCCCAATGTAGCAGAGTGGATGTGCTCTACTATACTCAAAATCCCATAAAAATGAATGGGGAGGACGGCCGCAAGATCAGCTCTTCTCATAGATCGCTATGTGCAGACAGAGAATAAAGAGGGCCGAGCTTGCGGCATTCACCCTCATTCTTATAACTCGCTCTGAGCAGACTGTCTGAGAGAATGAGGGCAGAGCTTGCAGTTGTCCTCCCCATTCATTTCTATGGGAGTTCCAAATGTAGTCCAGTGGGTGTGCTCTACTGTATTCAGAAATCCCATAGACATAAATGGGAAGAGTGACGCAAGTGTCACTATCTTCATAGCAAGCTATGAGCAGACCGAGAAAATGAGGGCAATGCTTGAAGCCTTCTACACCAGTCATTTGTATGTGACTTCTGAATGTATTGGAGCATACCCACTCAGCTATATTCGGAACTCCCATAGAAATGAATGGGGAGGATGACTTCCAGCGCTACCCTCCTCATTCTCTGATGGTCTGCTCATAGTGAGCTGTGAGAATCGGGAGGGTGGTGCTTGCGACCGTCCTCCCCATTCATTTTTATGGGAGTTCAGAGTATAGCAGAGTGGATGTGACCTACTCTATTTAGAACTCCCATAGAAATGAATGTGGAGGACAACTGCAAGCTCTGCCCTCATCCTCTCAGGCGGTCTTCTTATCGCTTGCTATAAAATTTGGAAGGGCGGTCCGAGTATAGTCGGCTATATTCGGACCACCCTTAGAAATGAATGGGAAGAATGACCTCAAGCAGCGCTCTCCTCATTCTCAGAGTCCTGAGCTAACCTGCAGTGCATAAGTGCACTATCAGGAACACCCCTTTAAATTATAATCCGGTCCCCTTTGTAGGTTTCCCATCTACTTCGTATCCTTCTCTACTTTGTGGTATTTTCCGGTTCTTACCGTGTTCTCTTCTCTCCGCAGAATCCAAAATGATCGAGAAACACGGAGGCTACAAGTTCAACGCTCCAGTTGTGCCAAGTTCATTCAATTTTGGTGGCCCGGCCCCCGGCATGAATTGAGCTGTCGCTTCCTTTTCTGCTAACGTGTGACTGATTGTAGTGAGAAAAGCTTGTGTTCCTCCCGATAGTGGATCCAGAACCGGTTCATGTTCTGAACTATGACATAGGATTCTGGAGAGTGAGAGCGGATCATGCGACTCGGCCCAGGCACAGCAAACACGGGGGTTAACTTTTTTCTAATTTTTTTTTTTTTTTTTTTAAATTTTTCATTTTGTATTTTTTTTTTTTTTTTTTTTATCTCAACTTCCAAACCGAAGAGATCTGAAGCCTAAATAATGGGGGAGGGGTAGAAAGCGCCGCGCTCCGGTGGCCGCACGGGACTCTTATCAAATCTGTCAGGACTCACGAGGGCCAATTTTACTTTACCCGTTTTAGTGTCTTTAGCCACATTTGTTGCCTCAGATCGATGTTCATTCTTTTATTGTAAAAAAAAAAAAAAAAACAAACAAAAAAAATAAGTGGGAAATTAATTGTAGGCTTAGTTTGGCATCTTCCCATATCGGTTGGACCGGTACTAACCTAGATTGTCTGACACTTGTAGCACTACACGGATAATGACGGGATATTCAGCACTTTTATACGTGACCTTCCCCTCCCCCCGGTGTCAAGAGGAAAACAAAAAAAAAAATTACCTAATCGCCTGAATTTGCGGTGTCTGCGTTGGACGGGGCCGGTGCGGAGTTGGTTCTGTCGTGGTGACTCGGTGCCGGAGTCGTTCCCTGGATGTAACTTGAAACTGGTCATGTGATAACGGGGTCGGGGAGTTCATTGCTGCTACATCCGGCGATGCCCTCTGTCCTTACTTTTTTGGATTTTTTTGGGGGGGGGGGGGGTGGGGTTCCATTTTTCTTCAACCTCTAAGGTGTACGATTAACTATTTGGATACAAAGCGGCGATGTGAGCGCTGAGAAGGGACGGCCTCTATCTTCTGACGCATGTTATAATTGGACATGAATCTCAACTCTCAAAGAGTGTGAAGTGTGTGGATGAAACATCTGTATATGCAATCTATTAAAAAAAAAAGATATCAAGATGAATTCGGCTAATTCCTGCCTCCCAGAGTCTTATTCACAATGAGCGCCGAACAGACGTGCGTGCGGGGGTGGCAAACTCGCGTTCACCGAGGGCTCCCTCCATGGGCCATTTGAGAGTAGCTAGGAGGGCTGTTGGGCATGCCAAATCCAAGATGGCGCCCACAGGCATCGAGTCTAGTACATGTTGTAGGGTGTGGTCCCTGTATAATAAGCCTGGTCATGTCGGAGGTGTGAGGTTCGGCATACCTCACTCTTGCGCCTCGGATGTTTTGTTCACTACTACAAACCACCTGAAGCACCAACATACCATGTTATCTTCTCCCTACACGTCACAACTTTTCACCCCAATCCTGGTGTACATTAGATGTTCCATGTCAGAGAGGTGTGAGGTTCAGCATAGCTCCGATGGTTCATCGATGCTTTTCAATGGCTTTTGTTTACAGATCAGAGCAGTTAACACACAAAGCTGTGTATACGGGCAGCTGTAGTCTTGCTACATCTGTAGGTACATAGAGGAGAGAAGCCGAGCTTGGATATAGGAGGGAGAGGAGCGGGCTATGTGGAGGGAAGAGCCAAGCTCTGGGCTGAAGGAAGAGAAGCGAGCTCTGGGTTAGATGGAGGGAAGAAGCTGAGCTGTGGCATGGAGGAGAGAAGCTGAGCTTGGGTTTAAGACACAATCCTGTGTCATTGGTGTTATGTAGGGGTGTGAGTTAGATAGCTGATGTTCTGTGCTTTTCAATGGCTTTGTTTACAGGATCAGAGAGTTAACAAAAAGCCGTGATATACGGTCAAGCTGTAGTCTGTAACTATCTGTGGTACATAGGAGGGAGAGAAGCCGAGCTCTGGGGTATATAGGAGGGGGAGGAGCTGGGCTATGTGGGAGGGAGAGGAGCCAAGCTCTGTGGCTATATAGGAAGGAGAGAAGCGGAGCTCTGGGTTAGATGGGAGGGAGAGAAGCTGAGCTCTGTGGGTCTATAGGAGGGAGAGAAGCTGAGCTCTGGGTCTATAGGAGGGAGAGAAGCTGAGCTCTGGGTCTATAGGAGGGAGAGAAGCTGAGCTCTGGGTTATATAGGAGGGAGAGAAGCTGAGCTCTGTGGGTTATATAGGAGGGAGAGAAGCTGAGCTCTGGGTTATATAAGAGGGAGAGAAGCTGAGCTCTGGGTTATATAAGAGGGAGAGAAGCTGAGCTCTTTGGGTTTTATAGGAGGGAGAGAAGCTGAGCTCTTGGGTCTATAGGAGGGAGAGAAGCTGAGCTCTTGGGTTATAATAGAGGAAGAGAAGCTGAGCTCTGTGGTTATATAGGAGGGAGAGAAGCTGAGCTCTGGGTTATATAGGAGGGAGAGAAGCTGAGCTCTTGGGTTAGATGGGAGGGAGAGAAGCTGAGCTCTGTGGGTTATATAGGAGGGAGAGAAGCTGAGCTCTGTGGGTTATATAGGAGGGAGAGAAGCTGAGCTCTTTGGGTTATAATAGGAGGGAGAGAAGCTGAGCTCTTTGGGTTATAATAGGAGGGAGAGAAGCTGAGCTCTTTGGGTTATAATAGGAGGGAGAGAAGCCGGGCTATGTGGGAGCGAGTGAAGCCGAGCTCTGTCGGGGTGCATGGGAGGCCGAGGAGCCGAGCTTGTAAACAATAGGTTTTCCAGCAATAAAGAAGCAGGAACTTCATGTAATGAAACTTCTTTATTCCCTCAGATTAAAATGTACAGCTGATGGGACGTCGCAGTTTGAGCAGAGGCGTTTCGGGCACTAGCCTCTCTTCCTTGTTAGCGGTCACGCACCGCACGCTAAAAACAAAATAGTGCACTAATTGCCTTTTGTCAGACCTGTGATCCATTACCTGAGATGCTCACCTGTGCCTGGTCAGATCCCAGTCCGGCACCGATCGTGCACAGGGTAAAGTCCGATATATATCCCCTTGGTTCTTATTCCTAAATATTGCAACCTTTCACATAATACGCAAGATCTAAATGATTTACAAGGGGCGTTCATTAAAGGAGTTGTCTCATTACGAGCTTTCAGCCTGTCAGTGTCCCTGGTAAGTTGACTGAGGGGCGTGCTTCTTGGTCTGTCTGTTCTGCTCCCTCTCCCCCCTCCCATCAGCACACAGGGCAGCAGTAACTTGTTCTATAAGGGGGGGAGGGGCTCTGCTCTATAGAGTTCACCCTGTGGGTCTATGAGGAGGTAGCTGAGCTGTTTGCAGGAGAGGGGCTTGATCTATGGAGGAGTGAAGTGGTCTGGGTTATATAGGAGGAGAGAAAGGATGCATGTGGTTTATAATACTCCTGTCTTACTAGAAGAGAATCTCCATCAACAACAAGGGCAGTGTTACTATAAGGCGGGAAAAGGGTTGTGCTAATAGGAGGAGAAACATATAGTATTACATGCCGGAAAGTGAGTTTTAGATGGAGGGAGAGCACAGTTATCAAAGGGAGATATCATTGTTATATAAAGAGGGGTACGCTGTCTCATGTATCATGGAGGGAGAGAAGCAGCGGTAGGAGGAGAGAACACTTGGGTTTAATAGGACAGAGAAGCCAGAGTCTCCTGTGGGACGAGTAACAAAAGCATTCTGTGCGGGAGGGGACTCAGGAGCCGACCTTGTCTAGTTCAAAGAGAAGAGGATTCATTAATGAAACTCTTATCATCAGTAAAATAAGTGTGATCCAACAGGTTTGGGGCACAAAGCCTGTCTTTTGAGAACCGATGTATAAAAACAATAGGCACTAAATTCCTGTAGAATCATTTGAATGCTACTTTAATATGCAACCGATGTGCGGGAAAGTCTTTTTAAAGGATCTTTAAATATTGAAAACCTCAACATTGTACGCAAGACAAACCCCTTAAGGTAAAGATTGCCCCTGACCCGCTTCCTGTGGACTGAGAGCAATGTAACTTGGCACAGTTATTAGTCCTTCTCCACATAGGTGCCACCTGAAAATCACATCTGTGCTCCCACTTTCCACTTGGATGGTGTCTTTGGTCCTCATTTAGATAACCTCTTGCAGCTGTTAAAGGGGGCTTCTCACCATGCTGTTCCACAGAGCATGCTCTTCACAGCCAGCTTCAAGCTCCCACTGCCTGTTCAGGCTGTGGAGGGGTTCTACAGCAACATGCTTCCTCTTCAGGCTGTGGGCATCACTAGGGCTGCAGGTCGCTGCTTCCTGTTTAGGCTGTGGGTGGTTCTGTCAGGTGACGATATTCGGTGTAGAATTATCTTTTGTTCTACTCCTATTCAATTAGTTATCTCTGTCCAAATTGGGAAACAAAGCTGTTAACAGCTGAGCGCTTAGGAAATACAGTTACCACTTCATATACCTTTGGTATATGTCAAGAATCACATGATTATTCTATCATAACATGATTTGGCTAGTTGGCTGTTGCTAAGGCAGATTATAATTGAAACCACAGAGCAGGATATGTAGAAATATAACAGTTTCCTTCGTCGCATCTGCGCAATATAACTAGACGTTGGCTGATAGCAAGTGTCCATGTACTCTTTCTGTATCATCCAACAGAGGAACTTCTGAAGGCCTTTCCTTCTTGCTGTTGGCAGCGCTTCTGTTCCAGGCAAAGCTGTGTGGAAAATATCTGATGACCTCGATAAGGATGTAATCAAGAGTAGTTTAAACACAATATCTGGTGAGCTTGATAAGGATCTAATAGAACAGATTATAATGTTTTCCATTAAATCAACTTGACAGTCCCCCCTAAAACATTAGAATCTGTTCCCAACAAATCCCCCCTAAACACTCAGTTTTGATCTGGACTGTTCCTAGACTCTAGATAAAGACGGGGAGAGTGGTGACTGTCCCTATAACTTGTAAGCTAACTAATTTAGTCCCTACCTGAGGGTGTTGGTTGTTCTCGAGCTATTCTCGACCCTGACAGCTGCTGACTCTCTAAACACGAAGACCTGTCATGAGATAGGCGGGATAAGAGCTGAAAGAGGTTCTAGGGTCTGGGAAACTAAGAATGGTCACCCCTGAAGAAACCTCACTCTCACAATCCCCCTTGTGGGTGCCTTTATGGTTTGTTGGCTAATTCATAGCCCTCCGTGTAAACTATTGTTCTCATTGAGGGGGGTGGGGGGGGAGAGAGAGCACTGGTCACGGAATCCTCTTCCATGCGGGTGAAACCATCCTCCGTATAAGCAACAACCGGTGCTGCTTGGTCTACCCCTTTAGACAACAGTTTGCTGATACAAGGGATGATACACCACTACTATTATGATCAGCAACACTACTCCCAATACCATTCCTGCCTGGGCTAACCACTTCTGCCATCCACGCATCCAGGAAAAATACTGATCCCTTGGATCCTTAATCCCCGAGTTCCTTTTCATCTCTTGAGAAAGATTATCCAACCTTTTAATGGCTAAGGTCACCTTCCCATTTGGTCCTGTATTGTTAGGGATGTACGTACAACACACGTCATGAATCATCCTGCAAACTCCTCCCTTCTCTGCTAAGACCATGTCCAGAGCCATTCTATTTTGGAAAGCCATGATCGAGGTGGCCCCTAATTGTTCAGCTATACCTTGTAGGACATCTCGAGTGTCATTAATGAAGCTCTGTTGGTTATAATAGATATAGTTTATCCATTCCACATTCTTATTGATTGTGATTTGGGGTATGAGTGACTCAAATCCTGCCTTTACCTGATCCATAGCTTTAAATTCATCAGGCACTTCTCGTGGTTGTCCTATTGCATCCAAATAGACATGTGGATCAAAACTGCCTTTGGGCTGTGGGCCACTGGGTCTCTTGTATCTGTTGTGGGCTGAGGCTATCTCCCTTTCTGCTTTTTCTTTTTCAAGTGGCAATATGTGTAAGGGCATTATAGCCTTTGCTAGGGCAAATTCCCCTGACCAGTTTCCTTCAAGCCTAGATCTAATATTCATATCACCACAGATCCAAAAGACATCAGCTATAGACTGTACCTGATTCATTAGTTGTTGTTTGGGAGCATCACTATAGGTACCACAGTATCCTGGCTTGAATTTAACCTACATTTCTACCACCTCCCTCAACAGAAAAACAGAATTCCCAGGATATATAGTGATTCCCGTGCTTGGCGTAGGTCTCTGTGTTATCAGGGGATATTTTACCTTCCACATCTCACAGGTAGAGTCAGAAGTTAACTTATTGGTGAACAAACTGAGGAAGCATTGTTCTGAGGCTGGGTCTAAGTGTAAAGGGAGTGACCCAAGATGTGGCCAGGCACTCAAACATACATAGCAATTAGACTTATTGTGTTGGGCAGCAGAAAACTTCATCCATTCTAGCCAGAGATTTATATCATTATATCCAGTTTCTATCGCATAGGTGTCTTCTAATGTGGGATTTGAAAAGGCTATAATTTCTGCATGAACTTTCACCATCTTTGTAATTCTAGTGATCTGGGTCTCTTGTTTCCTCCATTCTGGGGAGTCTACCATGTCATTAATTTTGAATTGGGTGAGGTAGCTTCCATCACCTCCACCATGAGTGTCCAAGACATAAACCCCTGCATCTTTTGGACTTGTTGGCTGCAGTCACTTTCTTGCAATGTGAAGCGTGCACCCACATGGGTCTTCCTTCAAGTTTCATTGAGGTTCGGGACACCAGGAGGACTTGGTATGGTCCTTCAAGTCTGGGCTCCCGAGAATCTCTGACGTGTTTCTTCACCCACACGAAGTCACCAGGTTGTAGCTCATGGGTATTTTGATCAGAGTCTGGATCTGGAATGTAGGAGAACACTATGGCATGGGTTCCTTTCAATTCATTGCACAGACTTATAACATACTTTACAAGGCTATCATTCCCTGCACTCAACTGCTGTGGGTGCAACCTCCCCACTGGGGGCGGGCCTGAGAATAATATCTTCTACGGAGTGAGACCAGTGGGCTGTTTAGGGGTGTTTCTTCCAGAGTAGAATGAAATGGGTAGGATCTCAGGCCATGGAATGGATTTTTTTTTTGCTAGCTTTCAAAATTTTTGTTCTTCAGAGTGGCGTTCATTCTTTCCACTTTCCCACTGGACTGGGGATGGTAGGGAGTGTGCAAGCCAAGGTCACTTCCTACTAGTTTCCAAATGTCTCTGATTACTTCTCCTCCACTTTCACCAGCTTCAAAAGCAACCTGAAAACCCATTTCTTCAGGCTTGCCTATAACCTTCACTAAACTTGTCACTACTTCCTCCACAGACATGTCTGCCCCTCACCTCCTGTCTCTTTCCCCCTCCTTGTAGATTGTAAGCCCTCGCGGGTAGGGTCCTCTCTCCTTCTGTCGTGCCAATTGTCATTATCCCTTATCACTGTACTCGTTTGACTTATGTAATGTATGTAACCCCCTCGAATGTACAGCGCCCTGGAATCAATGGCGCTTTAAAATAAATAATAATCATAATAATAGTGAAGGCAGGTCTTTGGTCAGATTCAATGACCTCAGGGATTCCGAATCTACACACCAATTCAGTCAACAGTTTCTTCACAGTGGTTCTGGCAGTCATGTTAGTGAGTGGGTAGGCTTCAGGCCATCTTGAGAACATATCCACAACCACTAGAACATACTTGTACTTTCCACTCTTGGGTAATTCAATGTGGGCAATCTGGATCCTCTAGAAAGGGTAGAGTGGTTTAGCCATGTGCTTCTTTGCCTTTTGTATCTTCTGTCTCTATTTTTCCATGAGCTTTAATTTTCAAAACCACCACTTGAGCTGGCAATTGAAGAGCATGCATCAAAGTCTGAACGGCTTCTTGATGGGCGTTCCACTAGCTGTCTTGAAACCCCGCAGGGCCCAAGTCATGGGCTACTCCGTACACGTAGGCTGAGTTGGTATATATGTTCACAGTCTTCCCTTCGGCGAGCTTACAAGCTTCCGTTACAGCCCAGAGTTCAGCTTCTTGGACTGACATTCTCGAAGGTAAAGAGGCAGCCTTCACGGTTTCTTGCAAGGTAATCACAGCAAATCCTGTATGGAATCGTCCGCATATCTAGATCCATCTGTGAAGAAGACATAGTCTGAGCTCTCCAACTTGGATGCAGAGACAGTAGGAAGATGGAACGTTTCAGCCTCCCTCAGTTCAAGGCAGTCATGAAGAGGATCATCTGTGGCAGTCTGATCTTCATCTTCCCCCCTTGAGAGAGGAAGCAGAGTGACTGGGTTGAGAGTAGCACATCTCTTCAAGGTGACATTCTCAGGCATCGGTAATGAGCATTGTAGACAGATATGGCGCTGTTTAGTGAGATGAGGTTGCTGAGACTGTTTCAGGATCCCTTGAAGATCATGAGGAGCCAAAACAGTGACTGGATGGCCCAAAATGATGTCTTGAGTCTTGTCAAGGACTTGTACAGCAATGACCGCTCTGAGGCAAGTAAGGGCAGTCCGTGCAACAGGATCGATCTTGCAAGAATAGTATACAAGAGGTCTCATATGCTCTCCATGTTCCTGGGCCAAAAGTCCAGAAGTGTGGCCATGATGTTCAATGAGGAACATCACCTGTGCTTCAGGTGAGAGTTTATGGGTGGATAGAATGTCGTCAGAGGATATGTTCCTGCGAACGGGTGAGATTTGCTTAGGAGAAGGAGTGGATTGGTTAAGGGTTTTCCAAGTATTCTGCAGGCATTTGGCCATGGCTACTGTTAGTACCACAATTCGTATGTTATGTAGTGGTGGAATTGATTTGTGTTCAAGTAATGCGGAGAATAGCATGTATACACGCCAGAGTTCGGAACCCAAAAATGCCAGAAGAAATGAGGGGTAAGGACAATGATTGGAAATTGTTCACTTGGGCCACTTCAAGCACATTATGTATAGTCTGTTTCAGCAGGTGTACACAGCTATCTATCGTGGCATACGCTATTATATATGGGTCCAAGGGCATGAATAATGAAATCGCAGTTTAGTCTGCCTGCTCCAGTGACTGCAGATATGGGGAGAGGAGCACCACCAGAACTTGTAATAATGTCATCACATGCTTGTTGTATCTCTCTTCCACCTTCCTTCACAATGTCTGCAGCTAGGCCTCCAGTATGCTGCAGAAGTCCATTCGCAGGGTTAAGGGAGTTGTCTCATTACAAGCTTTTAGCCCACATCTGGTTTTTAGAAACAAAGTATTTTTGAATTGAGGGGCGTGCTTCTTCTCTGCCTCTTCTCCTCCCTCTTCCCCCCTCCCCTCAGCACACAGGTAGCTCTCCTCCATAACTTCTATACAGCAGGGGGGGAGGGGGGGCAGGAGGATTGCTGCCAGAGTTAACCCTGTGTGTGCCTGCCTAGATCTTCTGCAGGCATCTAGATCAGCTGTATTAGGGCTGATCTAGGAGTGTGGAGAGGTCTGTGATTGCTAATAGCAGAACAGAGGGATGCAAGTGTTCCTATACCCTCTGCTTAGCTTACATATCTCCACATCTCCAGCAACAAACAGACCCTGTCAGAACAGACACAGGGCAGCTGGGAGTGTTACTCAGGATGTGTCACTAAGTACAGCAGAGCATGAACTGTTCACAAGCCTCCCTGATCTGTATAGTATTATTATAGTTACAGCTCCACAGACATATCATGATTATGTAACACACAGGGTCATCTGACATGTCACTCATCTCTATCTGTGTAGAGAGCAGGAGGAAGCAGGCACACACAGGGTTAATCCAGGCAGCACAGACACAGAAGCCAGAGTCCTCCCTCCCCCTCCCTCCACTACCGAAGCATTCTGTGCAGGAGGGGCTCTTGCTCCAACCTGTATTCTGAAAGTGATGAGTCATACAGACCTGACAGCAAGTGAGATAAGGATCAACAGGTCGGCTGCTATAGAAATTTGAGAAGCTGATGCACTCCTACTAACAGGGCTAACTCAAAATCAGTAGGACATTTGTAATGAACATATATTGCAAAGCTGCTTGTTTTTTAAAGATCTTTTAATTAAAACCCAATCATTGTAGCGAGACAACCCCTTTAACAATAATAACCCCCATAATGATGGTAAGAGTGGTGTTTGGGTCCCAAATTGATGTAATCAGCATAGGTGTATTGTATTCTCTTTTTGGAGTAAGATAATCAATAGTAGTCACGAGCAGTTCGTCTAGTGGTGAAATGTTGTGGGACCAGAAGTGGGGTTGCAGGATAGGATCTCCGGGCAGTGTCCCTGTGTAAGACAGTATCTCAGAGTGTTCTTGGGAAAGTTTCCGCTCCTGGGGTATTAATAAGTGGATCGAAGGCAATAGAAGAAATATCAGGGTCCTGTAATTTGGGTTTCTGAAGTGGGTCCAGCCTGGCCACAGCTATCGGCAACTTGTCATCCTCTTCAGCGCCCAAAGTCAGAATAGGGGCTATAGTGGAAGAGGTTATATAGAAGGTCCCAGAGGCAGTGAGCAAAGGGTAGAGTGGTTGTGGGGCTGCCAGTGTACTAGTAAGGACATTATCACCCGGCGTTGTATGTTAGTTAGTACAACAGTACTGGGTTGAGTGCAGGGAATGTTATTAGGTGTAGCAAGATGGCCGCTGTTCGATCTCGACCCGGAACTTCTGGGTTCTTTAGATTGGTTGGGGGTATCAATATGGCCACCAGAAGTAGGAAGGACAGGGAATATGGGTGCAGCAATATGGCTGCCTGTAACAGGAAGTGAGGAAGTATTAGGTGTAACTGTACCAAAATGGCCACCAGAAGTGGAAAGGGCAGGGCTTGGTGATGCATTTCCGGATGTAGATGGTGTGAGATCTACACTAAGATGGCCACCGGAAGTGATGAGCGGTTCTGGCATTGGAGCTGAATTGAGTATACAGGGAGGGGTGGAAATACAAGGTGAGCTTGAGGTTGTACATCCCCTCCCACAATTTATGCAATTTTCAGCACTGAGGGGGTTCTGCTGACCACAATTGGGACACTGCCAACATTGAGGATCGAGGTCGCCATGATAGGGCGGTGGTGCCTATTTCATAACACAATACATGTATGCAGTTGTACTTACCTTTTTATCTTTGCATTCTACTTCAATGTAATTCTTTGCAATTGCAATGGCTGTTCTATACCATGCCTGAGCAGCCAAAAAGAGGCCATTATCCTGTAAAATACCTTTGCAATGTTTCAATGCTCCCTCCCACGTGTGAACTGGTAATCTGCCTGCCTTATGCGTATCACATAATTTCATAAATTTTTTCACATCAGGAACGTTCTTTTTTTTCTTCCCTCTTAGACACCAGCTCAACTGGGCTAACATATCCTTCACATCGGGCTTTAGGACCAAACATGGTACGTAAGCTTTCCATTGCGTTACAGTGGTTCAGACCCTTATCTTATGGCACGGGTGACTGGTTTCCCTATTTTGTGCTGTTATCAGAAGAAAGCACACGACCGCAGTCGAGACTGGGTGCTTCTTTTCCCTAACGCTCTGTCAGAATTACACTGAGGAAAAAAGGAAGTAGTGAATAACCCAGTCTCAATGTGTGATATTTGTAACTAGAAAATGCAGCCGTTAACTATACCTAACTTCAGAACTGATGGTTTGCTGAGGCTAATCCTCAAGCAACCCTACCTAACGCTAATGTCCACACAGGACTGCCACACAGGCTATTATGGTCCACACAGGACTGGCAGGACAGGACTGCCACACCACACAGGCTTTATTATCCTAACTAATGTCAAGTGACTACCCCCACTCTATCTAAAGCCTATCGCATCAGTTCTGTCTACCCACGTAAAGAATACAGAAAGAAAAAGTACAACGCTACCCAGTCACCACGTGCACTTAAGCCAATAACCGGAGACAACAATTGATGGCGTCATACAGCGTACGTATATGGATATGCACACTAGAAATTAAGACCACACCTTGGAGCCAAGAACCTGGACGCTTTCGGGTCTCTTCAGAGGGTCGACAAACCCACCACCAGATTCCCTCCAGACTGTCCGCCACGGATAAGCTACAGATTTATAAAACCAGTGAACTTAACGTTTCAGAGGAGTTGATCAGGCTCCAAGTTAGGAGAGTCCAGGATCGTCCAGCCGTCGGCCCCCAGGAGGGTCTCAGTCCTCGGGTCGTCTGGGAGTCACGGCACCAAATGTCAGGTGATGATATTAGGTGTAGAATTATCTTTTGTTCTACTCCTATTCAATTAGTTGTCTCTGTCCGAATTGGGTAACAAAGCTGTTAACATCTGAGAGCTTAGGAAATACACACCACACAAATTTGTCTGGTGCATAAATCTCCCTATTATCAGGAAGCTACCATTTTATATACCTTTGGTATGTGTCAAGAATCACATGATTATTCTATCATAACATGATTGGCTAGTTGGCTGTTGCTAAGGCAGATTATAATTAAAACCACAGAGCAGGATATATAGAAATATAACAGTTTCCTTCGTTGCATCTGCGCAGTATAACTAGACATTGGCTGACAGCAAGTGTCCTTGTACTCTTTGGCCTCGTTCACACAGCTTATTTGGGCACAGATTGGACCCGTACTGCGCGCCGTATTTGCGCTGCAGTACGGCTCCAATCCGTCCCTGTCATTACGGTTCTCATAGAGAACTCTGGATTCCGTCGCTCCTCCCCACTCGGCAAATCCGCCGAGGGGGATAAAGTGACATGCACATTATTTACGGCGCGTACGCGCCATAAATAATGCATTGTCTATTGGGCAGCTCCCCCGCCGCGCCCCCGCCCCTTATTCAAGCCGTATTGCGGGCAGGATCCGTCCCGCAATTATGGCTTGAATAAGCCGTGTGCACCGGGCCTTTCTGTATCATCCAGCAGAGGAACTTCTGAAGGCTTTTCCTTCTTGCTGTAAGCAGCAAGCTGTGTGGAAAATATCTGATGAACTCGATAAGGATGTAATAAAGAGCAGTTTAAACACAATATCTGGTGAGCTCGATAAGGATCTAATAATAGAACAGATGTTTTCCATCAAATCATCAACTTGACAGTTCTACAGCATGAGGCTCCCGCTTTCTGTTCAAGCTGTGAGGGATTCTAAGCCTTCAGGCTGTGGCCATCTCTAGGACTGCAGGCTTGTGCTCCCTGTTCAGGCTGTGGGTGGTTCTACAGCTTCAGGCTCCAACTACCTATTCAAGCTGTGGGCAGTTCTCCAGCTTCAGGCTCCTGCTTTCTGTTCAAGCTGGGAGGGGTTCTACAGCTTGAGGCTCACACTTCCTGTTCAGGTGGTGGGCGGTTACATACTATGGTTGAAAAAAGGCAAATGTCCATCAAAATCAACCAAGGGTGGGGAAAATATGGGTGAATGGAGGGGGATAAAGAGTTTAAGCCTATTTTCCCTACAGATGGAGGTTTTGAAACCCATAAGTCAAGAATTAATCTGCTCTAAGGAAGATTTCATTCCTGCTCTCAGAGTTGCCATCAGACTGTAGCTAGAATTTTACATGGCTACATACATATTAATATTCTTTAGTTCCAGGTAGGTATCTAAGCCTTTCTTGAAACCCTCACCTGTTCCTGCTGTGACCAGCTCCTCAGGCGGCTATTCCACAGATTTACTAGTTCTCATAGTGAAGGATTTTCTCCGCTGGAGATTGAATCCTTTTTTGCTCTAGCCGAAGGGAATGTCCCCATTGTCTTTTGAGGGGGTTTTGCATGAAACAGCTTTTTCCCATAAGTCATTTATAGACTTGTATAAATTAATCATGTCACCCCAAATCCGTCTTTTCTTGAGACTAAATAAGTTTAATTCTTCTAACCTCTCCTCATAACTAAGATGCTCCATTCTGCTTATAAGTTTGGTTGCTCGTTTTTGCAATCTCTCTAGCTCCATTACATCTTTTCTATAAACTTGAGCCCAGAACTGATCAGCATATTCCAAGTGAGGTTGCACCAATGCTTTATACAGCGGTAAGATTTTGCCATCCCTCTCTGTCCTGCCGAGTCCAGGCCTCCATTTTAATTTTGGGGACTGGCTAAAATGGCGGCCCCACAACTTATGTCTCATCCCCCTGTGTGTACAATACAATTGTACAGTACATACGGGAAGATAAGTGACGTGTTTATGGAGCCGCGACCCCCGTACTGTACGTGCCACAAAACATCTTGTGAACATACCCTTAGAGGCAGCTGATTGACATTGTGCTGTTCTGTAGTCTATGATCTACAAGAACACCCAGATCTTTCTCAACAAGCGATTCTCCAAGTTTTTCTCCCCTTAGGACATATGATGCCTGCAGATTATTTCTCCACAGATGCAGAACCTTACATTTATCCACATTGAACCTCATTTTCTAACTCGATGCCCAAGCACTCAGTGTGTCCAGGTCTGCTTGAAATTTATGCGCATCTTCCATTGATTGCACTACCCTGCATAGCTTGGTGTCATCTGCAAAATTAGAAACCGTGCTATTGATCCCCTCCACAATATAATCAATAAATTAAATAAAAGAGGACCCAATACTGAGCCCTGCGGCCACCACTCACAACCGGGGACCACTCAGAGTAGGAGTCATTTACCACCACTCTCTGAGTACCACTCGATAGTCGTTTTACCAATCTCTGAGTACGATCCGATAGTCGGTTTTTAATCCAATTACACACTTATTTCTAACCCAATGGATTCTAATTTACCCAATAGACGCTTGTGAGGGACAGTGTAAAACGCCTTCGCAAAGTCTAAAAACACTATATCCACAGCCGCCCCTGACATGGAGTATACACGGGGCCCTGAGACACTATATCCACAGCCGCCCCTGACATGGAGGATACACGGGGCCCCAGGACACTATATCCACAGCCGCCCCTGACATGGAGGATACACGGGGCCTGAGACACTATATCCACAGCCGCCCCTGACATGGAGGATACACGGGCCTGAGACACTAAAATCCACAGCCCGCCCCTGACAAGGAGGAACACGGAGCCTGAGACACTATATCCACAGCCGCCCCTGACATGGAGGATACAGGAGCCTGACACACTATATCCACATGCTTTACCCATAAACTTGTGAGGATCAAGAGCCTGCAGAACACTATATCCACAGCCGCCCCTGACATGGAGAATACACGGGCCCCAGACACTATATCCACAGCTGCCCCTGACATGGAGGATACACGGGGCCTGAGACACTATATCCACAGCCGCCCCTGACATGGAGGATACACGGGGCCTGAGACACTATATCCACAGCCGCCCCTGACATGGAGGATACACGGGGCCTGAGACACTATATCCACAGCCGCCCCTGACATGGAGGATACACGGGGCCTGAGACACTATATCCACAGCCACCCCTGACATGGAGGATACACGGGGCCCAGACACTATATCCACAGCCGCCCCTGACATGGAGGATGCAGGGGCCTGAGACACTAAATCCACAGCCACAACTGAAATGGAGGATACACGGGGCACAGGACAATATATCCACAGCTGCGCCTGACATGGAGGAACACGGAGCCTGAGACACTATATCCACAGCCTCCCCTGACATGGAGGAACACGGGGCCTGAGACACTATATCCACAGCCGCCACTGACATGGAGG
The DNA here is from genome assembly GCA_025379985.1 of Phyllomedusa bahiana. Taxonomy (NCBI): domain Eukaryota; kingdom Metazoa; phylum Chordata; class Amphibia; order Anura; family Hylidae; genus Phyllomedusa; species Phyllomedusa bahiana. The sequence goes on along the minus strand of JAODAL010028044.1, from coordinate 8,823 downwards.
TTACACGGGGCCTGAGACACTATATCCACAGCCGCCCCTGACATGGAGGATACACGGGGCCTGAGACACTATATCCACAGCCGCCCCTGACATGGAGGATACACGGGGCCCCAGACACTATATCCACAGCTGCCCCTGACATGGAGGATACACGGGGCCTGAGACACTATATCCACAGCCGCCCCTGACATGGAGGAAACACGGAGCCTGAGACACTATATCCACAGCCGCCCCTGACATGGAGGATACACGGGGCCTGAGACACTATATCCACAGCTGCCCCTGACATGGAGGATACACGGAGCCTGAGACACTATATCCACAGCCGCCCCTGACATGGAGGATACACGGGGCCTGAGACACTATATCCACAGCCGCCCCTGACATGGAGGATACACGGGGCCTGAGACACTATATACACAGCCGAACCCTGACATGGAGGATACACGGGCCTGAGACACTATCCACACCCACCGCATCCACTTCACTCCCTCTCATAAGAGATCAGTGATGAAAACTTCTGTCCTTAGTAAAACAATGCTGACAATCACTTATACAGCTTCAGGCTCCCACTTCCTGTTCAGGCTGTGGGCGTTTCTATGGCTTCAAGTTCCCTTTTTCTGTTCAGGATATGGGTGGTTCTATGGCTTTAAGCTCTCGCTTCCTGTTCAGGCTGGGAGGGGTTCTAGGGCTTCAGGCTCGAGCTTCTAGTTTAAGGTGTGGGTGGTTCTACAGCTTCAGACTCCCACTTTCTGCTTAGGATATTTACGGTACTACAGCTTCAGGCTCCCACTTCCTGTTCAGGCTGTGGGCAGTCCCACAGCAACGACAGGCATTTCAGCTCTGCTGTTCTAGTTGATGCTGGTAGAGGGACAGTGGTGATAGAGGGGTTTGAAAAGAAGGGCAGAAGGGTTAACGTTTGTACACAAACAGGATATAAGAACTGCTCTAACTCAGGAAGGAAACAAACTCAGAACAGCAATGTATTTGGTAATAAAGTCTGTATTGACCTTTGCCTACATGTTTAAAGCCAATTGTTTTGGTAAGAGAGCCCCTTTGTATGAACAGAGGAATATGTCCAGGCAGCAGGAAAAAGCCCAGTTCTGAGCTCTCTCATGCTCTTCTATGGTCGGTAAGGGAGTACAGAACAAGTTCTGATCCCTTTATTTAACCCTTTGATCATGGCCACTGTGCCTAAATGATTGGGGAAACCGTGCTTAGCAGTGTTGCTCCCACCAATCACGTCCCCTGCGAGGAAAGCTACTGAGCAGTTACTACAGCAGCCATACAGATTGTATAACTCCTCCACCTTACGTTTGAGGAGGCCTCACAGATGCTCCATAGGGTTTAGGTCTGGAGACACTTGGCCGGTCCAGCACCTTTACTCTCAGTCTCTTTAGCGAGGCAGTGTTCATCTTGGAGGTGTTTGGGGTCGTTATCATGTTGGATCCTGCCCTGCGGCCTAGAGGGGAGGGGATCATGCTCTGCTTCAGGATGTCATAGTACATGTTGGCATTCATGGTTTCCTCAATAAACTGTAGCTCCCAACAGCCGGTAGCGCTCATACAGCCCCAAACCATGACACTCCCACGACCATGCTTGACTGTAGGCGACACACTTGTCTTTGTCCTCCTCACCTGGTTGCCGCCACACACGCCTGACACCAAATAAGTTTCTCTTGGAAACTGTTTGCAGGCTTTTATGTGCATCATCTTTAGAAGAGGCTTCCTTCTGGGATGACAGCCATGCAGAGTGATGCAGTGTGCGCGTATGGTCTGACAGGCTGACCTTCCACTCCGTAACCTCTGCAGCAATGCTGGCAGCACTCATCTCTGGATAGGACACTGAGCACGTGCTCTCAGCTTATTTGATCGACCATGGTGAGGCCTGTTCTGAGAGGAACCTGTTTTGTAAACCTCTGTATGGTCTTGTCCCCGGCGCTGCAGCGCAGTGTCAGGGTGCTGGCATCTTCTTATAGCCTCGACCATCTTTATGTAGAGCAACAATTCTGCTTTTCATATTCTCTGACATGAGGAGCCATGTTGAGCTTCCAGTGACCAGTATGACAGTGATAACTCCAAATTTACCACAGCTGCTCCCCATTCACTACTCCACCTATTTCCCACACTGTTCCGACCTGTCCCCATTCACCTTCCCTTTCCCTGGCGTCAAAGCGATGACAAAAAGTGACGTCACTTCTTTTGCCGGCCACGCAATACGCTGGGAAATCATAGCACTACATGAGTACTATGATTTTACCGTGATTGCGGGCCGTACTTCGGGCGCATTTCAGCGCAATTATGCTGTGTGAACAAACCAGGGCTGTGGAGTCGGTGCCTATTTTGCAGGTGTCGGAGTAGTTATAAAATGGACCGACTCCGACTCTCAAAATATATAATTAGTTGGTCCCGTTAGTTCGATGCGATGCCAAGAGCAGGAGGAGTTGGGTCCGGCCGGTGCGACTGCTCCCATATCTTCAGCCTCATCACATGAGGAGTGTTACTGATGACATGGACCAGGCAAAGCGGTTCCGCTCCCAAAGCAAACAGATTGACCAGATTTCTGTAAAATGTTTCACCTGCTTTCAAAGAAGTAGAAGATAAAGCGTTCATCAGACCTGACTGTGGCTAAGGTGACTCCTTTATACCTTGAGATTGGTAGAGATGTTGCCCCTGTGGTCACCGCTTTGCCCCCAAGTTAGTGTAGAGAGGCCGTTCTCTAGCCTGGAAATAATGAGCTCAGATGTGAGGTCGTCTATGAAGGATCTGATGGAGGCGATACTATTCCTCCTACGCAAATTTGTTCATGGGCCGTTTTGAATCTCAGTATATTCTATCTGAAATTAACCCTTTTTTGTCTCATATAGTTTATTTCAAGAGATGTAAAGATGATCTCATCTTGATATGGCGTGGTATCACTGAAACTGTTCTGGAATTTGTTGAGTTTCTTAATATGAATCAATGGGGATTAAATTTTACCGCCACTTTGAATACCTCAGAAATCACATTTTCAGATGTGTCTCTTCGTTCAGGATTCTATGATCCAGTCGAAGAATTCTTTTGAATCTTGTGACTCGAACAGTTATCTACAACTGGTTGCGGAACATCCCGTTGGGCCAGTTTAGGCGGATTACAAAAAACTGCACCACAAATGAGAATTTGGAGACTCAAGCCGGGTGCCTTACTGCTAAATTTATTGAAAAGGGTTTTCGTTCAGAACTGGTCTCTAATGCAAAAGTTAAAGCTAATAGGATAACACAAAAAGAATATCTATTTAATCCCATATAAGAAAATCATGGAAAATCATTTTTCCTTGATTACTACTTTTAATACACAGCATCATGAAATTTATAATCGTCTAAATAAACATGGGAACATTTTATTGTTAGACCCGGTTTTAAAATCTGTGTTACCAAGAAATCCTCATATAATCTATTGTAAAGCTAAGTTCATCAAGAATATAATCGCTCCGTCTCGTCTTAGACAACTACAAATTAACAACTTGTCTGACGATATTGATACTGTAACAGCTGGGACTTATCTGTGCAATTACCCAACTTGTAAATGTTGCAATGTATTTATCTCGGGAGATACGTTTTCATCCTTTGTTACAAAGGAATCTTTTACTATTAAAAATAGATGATCTTGCAGTAGTTCATATGTAGTATATCTTATAACGTGCAAATGCGGCATACAGTATGTCGGTAAGACTACTACTAAATTGTCCAAGAGACCTTTTCTTAATGTTCACCCAAAAGAACCACCTTCCTTTAGTATACAACCTATTGAATATATTCCTACCTCTGTGCCAAATCGATCACAGCGGCTGTCTGAAAGGGAGATCTTTTGGATATACAGTCCCTGACAGAAGTTCTATCGCTTATCCATGTTGTGGAGACCAAAGCCAGCCCATCTTCCACTTTAGCACAGCTCCAACAGGACTGGACACCTCAAGTCCCCGTGTCAACTAGAACAGTTTGTAGGATTCTGTCTCGAAATGGCCTCCATGGTCGAATCAGTGCCCAGAAGCCAGCACTTAACAAAAGGCAATGAAAAAACCGTGTGGCATTTGCCAAGGCCCACAGCCTGCTAAACGGATGGACGCTGGAAAAGTGGCAGAAGGTGGATTTCTCAGATGCATCTTCAGGTGAATTACACCACAGCCGCCGCAAATACTGCAGGAAACCTACTGGAGTCCGTATGGATCCAAGATACACCCAGAAAACAGTTAAGTTCATGGTCTGGGGTTACATTCAGTAGGGGGGTGTGCAAAACATTTGCAAGGTGGAAGGTAATATCAATAGCCTAAAAAATCAAGAAGTATTAGCTAACTTTTACATTCCCTATTATAAAAGAGGTCATATTTTGCAGCAGGATGGTGCTCCATCTCATACATCCATCTCTACATCAAAGTTCCTCAAGGCAAAGAAGATCAAGGTGCTCCAGGACTGGCCGGCCCAGTCACCAGACATGAGCATCATTGAGCATGTATGGGGTAGGATAAAAGAGGAAGCTTGGAAGACAAAACCAAAGAATCCTGACGAACTCTGGGAGGCCTGTAAGACTGCATTCTTTGCTATTCCTGATGTCTTCATCCATAAATTGTATGAATCATTGTCGAAATGCATGGATGCATCCTTCAAGCTCATGGAAGTCACACAAAATATTAAAAAAATATCACCACAACTTCATTCCACCAATGTTATGAAACATATCTTTGTATTTGAAGTGAATTATTCGCATTACTTTCTGTGGGCGACAAAACTTTTGTCTTGCCAAAATCTGAACTTTCTGTGTTCCTTAAATGATCAATATTTCAGCAGTGAAGCAAATTTCTTTTCAGTAAAAAAAAACTCATTTGGGAGGGTTTCAGCTTTCATACGAGTCATTCCTAAAACCAATGGAGGAATTGTAAGTCCGGTTATAAGCTTTGGTTTCCACAACATGGATAAGCGATAGAACTTCTGTCAGGGACTGTATAAGCTGGACACAGCAGTTCCGAACGGGTTGAATGAACTACAAGAGATAATTATTGAAGTATATATAATTTTTGTAATGCTGTATATATTTATTATGATATTTTAAGAGGATGATATATGTTTAAACGTTTTAATGTGCATTAGTTCTTAGTGAGACTGTTTGTATTGGTGGTATTGTCATCTATTTTTTTAAAGTTTTAGATTATTTGAATAAGCACGCCTTCACTTTGCGGTCCTTATAAATTGTGACATGTGGAATAGTTTGTTGTAACCCGATGAAGCGGGCACGTACATGCTCGGGAAACGCATTTTTTTAAGTATACTGAATAAACTGACACTCATATTGTGGATATATTCCCAAGAGTCTAATAATTTATAGTTGACACCACTAGCGCTACCATTACTCTTCGTTATATATATTGATATATTCCTCAGAACAAATTCACAGACTCCACAAATGTTATTCAGGACGGTTTTGTTGAAAGCTGTTTTTCCCACTTCCTGCAGCGTTTTGCATATTTACAAAGTTGTATCATACAGTTTTTTTTAAAGTTGTATCCAATAAATACATTTTACACCGAAAAAAGCAAAAGGGTAAAAAAAGGGTTCTCCCCCTTGTGACTTTCAGGCCCCCAATATCTCACCGCCCCAAACTGTAGCTGGGGACCGTGAAAACCCCATCTTTTTATACAAAACCCCCTCTTGGTCCCCCCATATAACTGTGCCCTTTGCACTTTTTTGCATCCTGCTTAGTTTTTGAAGATTTTTCCTGTAACTGCTTGTTACTGTTTTTGCCCCGGGGCCCTTTGGGGGGACAATCTTTTTCTTCCCGTTACTACAAATCACAAACTTTCCCCCACATTCCCTAATAGCTCAGGGTTTTTTTATTAGGTGATTCCCAAGTAAAAGGGTCCCGGGTTTTCCCGGGGCCGCCATAGGAAGATTTCCCAAAAAAAGGGAAAAGCGGCATCACCCAGTCTTTCGATAGAAATCTTGGGGCCAAAAAAAAAATGGCCAAACTGCATCATGTGGGGCCCCTTGAACAGGAAGAATATGGAAAGAATCTGTCCAAACCCAAAAGGGGACGTCCCCAAGGAAAAATTTCAAGCCAACAAGCGCTCATCACAAGCTCGCCCCAGTTCGGGACGCTAAAGACACGGCAGTTCGTAGGCCCGTAAAGAGTTCAAGATGCCCAAAATTGAAAAAAAACCCCCCAGGGTGCTTTAACGGGTCTGGAAAGGGCCCGAAAAAAAAGGGGGGAAAAAAAACCGCGATTTAATCTCCTCATAAGAAGCGTCGCAAAGTTTTTAACAAAAAAGGGGACAAAAATGGAAGAAACAGGGCGAAAATTGGAAAGTCAATAGCCCGGGGCTCTGAGGGGGGGAATGGGAAAACCAAGGGGAAGGGGGCGAAGGGAGCGAGGATGAAAGTAAAAAACCCTCGCTCGGGAGGGGGGGGAAATTTTTTGGGAAGAACCAAGGGGATGGGGCAAATGGGAAGAGAGATAAAAGTAAATTTAGCCCGGGGCTCTGAGGGGGGGGGAAGGGGGAAAAACCCAAAAGGGAAAGGGGGCGAAGGGAAACGAGAGATGAAAGTCAATAGACCGGGCTCGATGGGGGGGAAGGGGAAAAAACCGGGGGAAAGAAGGGGCGAAAGGGAAACGAGAGTAAAAGGTCAATAGCCCCGGGCTCTGATGGGGGGGAAGGGGGAAGAACCAAGGAGAAGGAGACACGGAGGCGGATGAAAGTCAAAAAGACCGGGTTTCTGTTGGGGGAATGGGAAAAACCAAGGAAAAAGGGGGGGGGGGGCGAACGGGGCGAAAAAGATAAAAGTAAATTTAACCCGGGCTCTGATGGGGGGGAAATTTGGGAAGAAAAAAAAGGGAAAAGGGGCAAAAGGAACAAAGAGAATAAAAGTCAAAAAGACCGGGCTCGGGAGGGGGGAAAGGGAAAAAAAGAACCAAGGGAAAAGGGGGAAGAAGGGAGTGAGGAGGAATCAATAGACCGGGGCTCTGATGGGGGGAATGGGAAAAACCCAAAGGGGAAAAGAAGGAATGGAGTGGGGAGATGAAAGTCAAAAAAGAAAGGGGGCCCTCTAAGGGGGGAATGGGAAAAACCCAAAGGGAAAAAGGGGGAGAAGGGAGCGGGGAGAGGGAAAGTCAAAAACCCGGGGCTCTATGGGGGGAAGGGGAAGAACCCAAAGGGGAATAAGGGGGGGAAAAGGGGGCGAGAAAATGGAAAAGTCAATGGGCCCGGGCCCCTTAATTGGGGGGAAAGGGAAAGGGAACCAAGGGAGAAGGGGAGAACGGGAAGAGGAGGGAAGTCAATAACCGGGCTCTGATGGGGGGAATGGGAAGAACCAAAGGGGGGAAGGAGGGGAACGGAGTGAGGGGAATGAAAAGTAAAATAGCCCGGGGCTTGATGGGGGGGGAAAAATGGGAAAACCCAAGGAATAAGGGGCGAACGGGGCCGAGGGGAAAGTCATGACCGGGTCTGAGGGGGGGGAAGGGGAAAGAACCAAGGAATAAGGGGGGGAACGGGGCAAGAGATGAAAGTCAATGGGACCGGGCTCTGAGGGGGGGGGAAGGGGAAAAACCCAAAAGGAATAAGGTGCGAACGGGGGGGAAGAAAATGAAATTTCAATAGACCGGGCTCTGATGGGAAAGGGGGGGGGAAAAGGGAAAAAAAGGGAGAAAGGGGAAAAAAGGGGGCGAGAGATGAAAGTCAATAGACCGGGCCCTGATGGGGGGAAGGGGAAGAACAAGGGAGAACGGGAGCGGAGAGGAAAAGTCAAAAAAGACGGGCTCGGGAATGGGGGGAATGGGAAAAACCAAGGGATAAGGGGAGAAGGGTTTTGGCGAGAAAAAGGCACTTGGGAAATTAATTAAAATAGCTTTAAAACTCCGATTTAAATCTATCGTCATTTATCTCGCACAGTAATCAACATAGAAGAAAAGAAACCTCCGAACACCAAAACTGCTGTTTCTGTCATTTCAGGTCCTCCCAAAAAATTGGGGAAAAGGAAAATGTTCAAAACAGTTTTTAAACTAAACCCCGAACGGTGCTTTTATTTAAAAACCCACTTCAGCCCTCCCCTTTTGGGGCCAGCGAGAGTTTGGGGGCAGGAAAAAATTTATTTCAGAAAAAAAATTTCAAATGTTTTTTCTTATTATTACTAAAACGTAATGAACACTTTACATATTTGGCGTCACCGGAATCGTACCGACCACAGAACCCCCAAAGGGCCCCCCTCAAGTACACCGCCCCGGGGAAAAACCCATAAAAACAAAAACTCCTTAAAAAAGGCGATTTTTGGTTGTTTTTTTTTCATGTTCCAGATAGAACTTCAGGGTTCTCCTATACGTTCTATGGTGCGATCACTGGCGCCATTACACAGAACATCTGGTCCCACTAAGAACAAGCCTTTATATGGCTCGGTAGACAGAAAAATAAAAATGTTACGGCTCTTGGAAGGCAGTGAGGAAAAAAAAAATCCCAAAAAAACGGGGGGCCCTCTGGCTCCTGAGTGGTCAAGTTGTCGTCTTTTCAGACACGACGCCGACAATGTCCAATCCCAAAATTTCCTTCCTACCGCCTCTAGGGGGATTGGAGCAAATCGGGTCTTTGTTGGGGGTTTAAAATTAAAACCCCAAAACATAAAGGGGCCCCGTTACTTTTCGGAGTGGGGCGGACTATTTTGGGGATCCGGGGTGTCCCCAGCAACCCCTTCCTGACAGCCGGTCATAATAATATGGCTCGTTTTATTTCCCCCCTTTCTAGGGGGCCCTAAATTTTTTTTTTTGGTATAAATATGTTTAAAAGAGGGCCCTTTCAGGAAAGGAAAGG